>ML106441.1:7315-54506 GCA_003697995.1 Taxidea taxus jeffersonii
CCATCCATCCACCCGTCCATCCATCCATCCATCCATCCATCCATCCATCCACCAGTCCATCCATCCATCCAACCATCCAACCATCTATCCATCCATCCATCCTCCCTACCATCTCTGTACGATCAGTGCATATGCACATGGTGAAGTAGACAGAGAGAGGGACAGATAGGAAGACAGACACACAGACAGATGGGTAGATGAGTGAATAAATGGGTGGCCGGCTGGTGGGTGGGTGGATGTTACAATGGAAAACTGAATGAATGAACAGATGGAGAGATAGATGAATGGACAGATGGATTGCTGGATGGCTGGGACCGGAAACTAAATGCTAAATTGCCTCCCTCCCGAAGGTGGCAACAACAGTTGCTTCAGCTCCTGCCTGGTACCACATACATTAACGCGGCCACAGGGGGCCGGAACGCCACAGCCCCCACAATCTGGTCATTAACTGACTCACGGAGCTTTTCACCTATTCAAAACCAACGGGGTAGCATCGTGACATTTCAGATTTCCTTTCAGCAATCAATTGCTTGGCCTTTCACAGAACACAGCGTGCAGCTGTTTCCTGGCTTATATTCTCCTCCAAAGGTGCCCGCGAGCCCCCCGAGTGCAGTAATGGGCCCAGCTTCCCCGGGGCTAGGGGGGGTGTGCCCCCAAAATTTAGGGGACCCTGCCCCCCAACTGCTTTGCCACATTCTCTCTCTGCAGAAGTGCTACCAATTACCCTAATTACCCTTCAGTTAGGGGGTTTCATTTATAACATCGTGGTGAGAAGTATTGGAGAAAGAGTTTCCTTGGCAACCAAGTTTTTAAACACAAGAATTCTCTGAGTTTTAAAGCCACTTCTCATCTAATTTTCCCCCTGAAAATTAGCTTGGAACTTTTCAGATGCTGAAATTTTTAGCATAACAGCAGGCTAGCACTTAGGTCTGAAACCATAAAAGACCTAGATTTCTCCCCTGCCAGAGGCAAGAGCCCGGGAAGTTGTTCAATTTCCGGTGCCACTTTGTTCGTGGTGGGTAAGCAGGAACTGCCACGGCCCTTATGGAGGAACCACGGAGAGCAACATTTTCAGACCTGCGGTGGGTCACACTCGCCACGCCAACCTGTTTCCTGGACTCAGGTCGTTCAAGATCCCGGTCGGCTGAGTTCTGCTGTGTGGACTGGATGGAAAGACCCCCAGGACAGCCGAGTGGTCTGGGCCCAGCTCCCCAGGTTGAGAAGGATGGCACCAACCAGCACCCCAAAGCAGAAAGCATACCATGTCAGGGTCTGCTCTCGGTCAAGGCTTCCCTCACTAAAACCTTTCCCATCCTTAGCAAGCTCCCTGTCTCCTCTCTGTGCCAACAGAATGAATCCCAGCTCAGGTACATGGCTTGGCTTTTCATCATCTGCTCCAGACTGGGGCGGCCACTCCAACTCTCTCCCCACCGCAGTCCACACACTCTACTCGGGCCAAGCCACGCTTCTGCCCACTCAGCCTCCAACCTGCTCCCAAATCACAGGGCGCCGACCCTCACACTCTATGCCCTCAGCCCACCTTGATCCTTGCTCGAGCCCCTTAATCTACCCGCAATTCCTCTACTCTGCCCTTTCGACCCTGGCTTTCCAAATTTGACATCATTTTATGAGGGCTGCTCACATGCTGCTTCCTCTGAACCTTCGCAGCCATCTGTCTATACCTCTGAGAACACCCAGGTTTTCTGCTCTGTCCAGCTTAAGGGCTGCTTTGTCCTGAAGGCACATGGTATAGTCGAGAAATCAGGCAGCTGATGCAGATTCTGGCTCTCACAGCTTGGGAGCTGCATTGCCCTGGTGAGAAGAGAGAAGGATGGGTGAAGGGAGGGGACGGGTTTAGATTAAATGGACTCCACAGTGGTCAGACGAGCCCCTAAGTGGAGGCTGGATGGTGCACTAGGTAGATGTGTGGATGGATGGAAGCCATGTGGACTTGTGGATAGTTGGAAGATAAAGAAATGGATAATTGAGTGGAAGGGTAAGGGGTTGGACTGATGGATGGAAAGAAGTAGGGGAGAGGAGGGAGGGAGGGGAGAGGAAGGAGAATTGCATATGCAACTCGCTGACCAGGCAGAATTACAACATCTGGGAGGTAGACCAGGAGGCCGGCCACCCGGAAATTCTGGGAGGGGCAGAAAGTGAGCTTCCGGATTCTTGTCTGCAAGAACTATTGCTCCTGGTAACTTGAGACTTGGAGTTTTTCAATGACCCTGGGAAAAGGACAGAGGCTCCTATGGGACCAATTCATTAGGAAGGACAGTCCTGATCAGCTCACTAAGCACTTGGGCCGACTCTAAGGGCCAGGCAGGCAGAGAGCATTTAATAACTATTCATTGGAAAGTGATGGGTTGATCTTGGAGACCTGCCATTGCAGGGAGGCACAGCCAACCGGGAAGCATTGAGCTTTTTGTTCCTGAGGAGAACGCTCTCTCATATTCTGCAGCAAGAAAGCCTGACCCTGCTGTGAGCAGCCCAGCCTCCAGTCTTTGGCCTTGCTGCCATGCCTGCACAGCGCCAGAACCCACACGGCAGAGGGGCCCGGGGCCCGTGCCTCCCTGCAAGAACCAACCCCCAGGGTACCTGGGAGGTGGCCCTTTCTCTGAGCCATCTGGGTTCAAGATGTGAAGGACATCAGACCGGAGGGAGTCAAACCCCAAGCAACTTGACTTATACGTATTCTGGGAATCGATTCGCTCATGAATCCAGGAAGACCCTATGGATAAACGACCAAGTCCCTAGAGCTATGGGGAGACGGAGGACCAGCACAAAGCTAGAAGGACATCTGAAAACTGTCCCTTTCCAGGAAGGACAAGTCTCACTTGATGTTGGTCACAGACACACTCAAAGGCCACAGGAAGGTGCAACATCAGCCTGCCTGCTGAGTCTTCTTTCCGGCCTGCAAGGTCTATTCTGACTTGAACAGTTACACGGAAGGAGCACTGCACGAGCCCAAAGGATGGACCCAGGGACCACGGGGAGGGCAGTGGGCCTCGGCGGGCTTCGGTGGGCTTCGTGTCCAGATTCGGGCCTCACATTCCTGAGCAGAGCCTCTGAAAGACTTCCTCATGCACCTCAGGGAACCTGTGTTGTTAGTAAAACCATCTCTGCACTTCTTCCCTCAGACTCCCTCCCCACGAGGGTTGCAGGCAGCAGGGAAATAAGGAAAGGGGTGCAGGGGAAGACAAATTCACTCTGCCTTATCTCTAAAGTGTTTAGCTAAGCGCCAGGAACATAATAAGTGCTCGATAAATAACCATTATTAGGGGCAGAAGAAATGGAGGAGATCAGACAGATCAGAATTTAATTCTGCCACGCAGATCTATTGTGCTTCTGCCCAGGGAAAAAGAGAGAACATGTATCTCAACTTTCCATCTCCCTCTGTCTCTGAGGCTGACTTTGTGGCCGTGTCCTCTCGTCCCCTTTTGCCTGCAGCCTGTTGAAAAAAAAGAAAAAGAAAAAGCCAATCTGGCATGCTTGGCCGAGCCTCTACCGCCCCAGCCCACGGCCCACAGCCCCTCCGACTTTATGTTTAATTTCCCTGGGTCGGGAGGAAGCATTCTGATGATCCAAGTTAATTCAAAATGTAAATTTCATCTCCTATCGGCTAATGGCTCTGAGCTCCGCTTGATGGAACGGGGGGAGCAGCTGCCACATGCGTCACCAAGGCCTCTGGCTCCCTGATCTCTGCTCTTAATGGTGATGAAACCCTCCCTGAGGCTTCAGACAGCCTCGGCCTCTGTGCCCACTGAGGCCAGACCGGAGATTACCTCTGCAGACAGGCCGGGCTGCTAACCGAGGGAACTGTGGGCTGGGAAGTCTACGCCAACCCCAGGGGAGGCTCCAACTGGGCCAGACTGGTCAGCACCCCCGGGGCTGTCTTGGGCAGCTGATGCCCCTGTGCCCCTTCCCCCAGATTCGGGAGCCTTAGCCCTTGACAGAGAACTTCACCATGAGCCAGCGGTCTCCACTGGGGTCAGGGACTCGAGAAGTAGCCTGGAAACCTGCAAGGGCTAGTGCTAGAATGGCAGCCAAGACTTTCAGATGCTGACTTCCCTTGGGCTGCTGTGGGCCTGGGGCTGCCCCTGGGCCACGGAGAAGGTCCCTTCCATCTTCCCAGGAGATGTGAGGGCTTCTCTTGAAGCCAGCTGAGTATCCCACAGCCCGAGTTGGCCTGTGTCCTTGAAGGCCAAACCAGCTTCAGGTTGGGGGTCTCTCTCTCTCTCTCCCCCTCCGTGGGCTGCAGGGAGAGGCTTTGGGTCGAGATGGGGGGCCCAGTGGAGCTGGGGATGTGCCCGCTACTCTGAGCTTCCCGTTCTGCACTGTCCTTCCCTGGGGCATGGTGTTGGCAGGATTGAGCTGTATGTGAGGGGCAGGGGTGTTCTCAAGTGTGACACACAGGGAGTGGGGGGCGTTCCTAGGGCGGGATCTGCAGACACACCGAGGAGCAGCAGGTGACCTGTTTGGGGACTGACTGGACGTGGTCTTGTTCCTGAACGAAGCTCACCCTCTTCACCTTGGCCTTCTGCCCGCACCTGCACCCGGGCTCGCTAAACCCCCGTCCTAAGGGTCCCAAGGAAGAGCCACATGGCACCAACTTCACGGCAGGTTGGAGGTAGAAAGACTTTCAGGAAACAAGGTGGGACACTCTGGCAAAGCTGGGGAAACTGAGGCTCAGAGAGGAAGAGCGTGTCCCTGGACTGTGCCAGCATTCTAGCAGTTGGAGGGGACACTTCTGCTGCAGGGGGAGGAGGAAGGAAAGTAGACCCTCCCGTGTGGCTAGAGCCCGGGGGGTTCAGAGCACCTGCGTCTAGACCCTCCCTTGTGTGGAGACATGAGCCGAATCCTCCCTTCTATCGCCAAGCCAGTCGGCAAGAGCTTCCTGACCCACTGTCAGAGCTGGGAGGCTCTCTGGTCTCCTAACTCTGGGCTTCTTCTCCTTGCTGAGGATGAGGTTGGGATTATAAAGTTGGGTTTAATGCCAGTGCAAGCCAGCCTGGAGTCCCAGGCTCCTGGTGGGCCCAGTGCTGCCGCTGCTAGGCTCATGGCTTTTGCAGGTCTCTGTCCTCTCCGGCCTGTTTCTCCTGGAAGTCGCTGAGATGATTTGCACAGTGTTCATAATAACCAAGAGAGGGTCACAGGCCTGGCATTAGATGGCATTGAACCCCACAATAAGAAAATCTGTCCTTTTCCCATTGTCTGTGAATCCTTCTGGTCGTCCCTGCGCATGAATCTCCATGGGCTGCACCTGCCCTGCCACCTCCCTCTTCCCGTTCGCATTGCCTTTCTGTCAAGGTAAGAGCAGGCCTCCGATTAGAGCCCTTAGCAGACAACAGGTTTCGAATGCCACTTAAGACACACTTTTGGGGGCGCCTAGGTGGCTCAGTGGGTTAAGCCTCTGCCTTCGGCTCAGGTCATGATCTCAGGGTCCTGGGATCAAGCCCTGCATCGGACTCTCTGCTCAGTGGGGAGCCTGCTTCTCCCTCTCTCTCTCTGCCTGCCTC
The DNA here is from genome assembly GCA_003697995.1 of Taxidea taxus jeffersonii. NCBI lineage: Eukaryota > Metazoa > Chordata > Mammalia > Carnivora > Mustelidae > Taxidea > Taxidea taxus. Next base: position 12,835 of record ML106441.1, read on the forward strand.
TCTGCCTACTTGTGATCCCTCTCTGTCAAATAAATAAATAAAATCTTTTTAAAAAAAGACACACTTTTGTTTTTGTTGAATTTATTCTCTTTTTAAACCACATTATGAGCTATAATTCATGTACCATAAAATTCATCTGCTTAAAATGCCATTCAATGGTTTTTAATATATTCACATAAAATATATATATTTAATATATTAAAGGTGCAACCTTCACCCCAATCTAATTTGAGAATGCTTTTCAGCACCCCAAAATGAAATCCTGTCCCCGTTAGCTATCACTCCTCCCTCCTCAATGCTTCTCCCCACCCGACCCCTGGAAACTACAAATCTGATTTCTGTCCCTGTGGATTTGCCCATTCTGGACATTTACTACGAAGGCACAATGGACAGGTCTTCCGTGACGTGTTTCTTTCCCTTAGTGTCGTGTTGATGTGGTTACTTTAGGAAGGAATGCCTGTTTTTTAATTAATGGCTGGGATGCAATGTTTTCTTCTAAAACAAACTTCTTTCGATCTACTCATTTTTTTCCGATTAAGGGAATGGATCATTTGCTCAAGACATCAGTTATCCGTGGGAAGTGGGCTGTTCACTAGAACTCTCAGATCCTGTCCGAGGGCCTGGGGGGTACTTTTGCTGTTGGTTCTCTGATTTGGGGAACTTTTTCTCCCCCTTCCCTCTCCAAGCCCCCAAGCCCCTTCCTCCATTCTCCCTGACTGTTCTCAAAACCCCCACTGCACGAAGGAAGTTGAGGGGGGGATGTTGCAGAGCAAAGTCTTTGCAAACAAATGTTTAGTCCCATCTATTCAACAAACTCAGAGGGACAGCTGTGGTCTCAGCTTCTCTCCAGTCATTTTGTCCAGAAGCAGCATCTACAACGAGTTTAATTATGCAATTAAAGTCATTTTCCTGGGCTGAACAAATATTTACAGCATATTTTGCTGCAAATTGCTTCGCCTGGAGAAAGGTTCTGCCGAGAGGGCTGGCAAGCCTGGCGCGCATTCACACATTTACATAGCCCATTACCCAGGGGGCCGCACGGCGCAGAGCAGGTGGTAGACAGGCAGGCCCCCCGGAGCAAGCGTCAGTGCTGAATCGGTGACAGGTGTCAGCAAAGCAAACGTGTTCTTGGCCCCGCCACGGTGCTACAGTGGACCAATGACGTCCATTGTTCCTCTGCGGCAGCCCTAAATCCCGGCTCTGCGACATCAGAGAAACCTCTGGGCTCTGTCCCACTGCTGGGGGGGTGCGGGGGTGTAGATAGCAGAGAGAACATCGTGCGTGGAGCAGCTCTGTAAAAATCAGAAACACATCCATTGAGCCGTGGTCCCGGGAGGTGGTCCTTGACAAGAACCCCTGTGTAGGACCTCTCCTAAGGGCACCCCCCCGCCCCATTCAGTTTCCTGTCCAAGCGGGGGCAGGAAAACTCAAGGTGAAACTTCAGAAAAGCAAAAAAAGTCACTTTATTTTACTCCCTCTGCACTTTTCTCCATCTCAAGCTCCCATTTTCCCCCAAGAAGGAAACTTCATCATGGTTCACTGGGGTGATGTCAGCTGACTCAAGGTCTTCTCAGCTTGGGGGGACTCTTCCCCTGCCCAGCTCCCCGGTCTGCAGCAAAGGTCTGGGTGGGGGCTCATGCAGTTTGAGGGGGTCGGCGCTGCGAGAGGACAGATGCCACCGGTGGAGACCATGACTGCCAGAGATAATCCAGACCCAGGTTTGGGGGCCCCTCGGCTGTTTGAGAAATTCTGGGGGGTCCCATCATCCCAGGATAGATGAGCAGGGGGCAGTTAGGGAGACTTTGGGGTGATTTCAACTTCTCCCCTCCAGCGCGACCAAGTTGAATGTCAGCCCTGAAGGGAGTGGAGGGCTGGTCCTGTGCCCACTTTCGTCTGGGTGGCTGCTGCTTGGGTCCATGTGTGCCCCACCCCCAGCTTGCCCCCAAAGACCCTGTGTTCCTCCTGGGGACAGCCCCCCAGAGCCACCCGGGAGCCCAGAGCTGGTCGGCAGTGGGCGATGAGGGGCTGTGAGGGACTGCGAGCCCCCTGTCCCTGGCGTTGCATGAGCTCAGCCCACAGTAAAGACCAAGAGCAGAGTGCCAGGCCCCTTGCTCACATCACCCCACGGTTACGGTGCCCGTTTTACAGTTGGGGAAATGACACTTGGGGTTTTGTGCAATCACTGGGGAGTCTGCAGCTGGGAAGGGGAAGGGTGGTGAGTCATGCCCAGACCCTCTGGACCCCAGAGTCCATGCTGAGCTGGGCTGTTTTGTTTTATCCTAATCAGACTCCAGCAGGGATGTTAGTGCCCTATGACACAGATAAATGTCACTTTGGGTGACACTGCTGGCCAGAGGTTGAGCTGGGATGTATCCAAGGTCACTGGTGTTTACTGCCCCCCAGGAAAGGCAGGAGGGCGGGGGCAGGTTGGGGGAGGCAGGCCCTTTCCCATAGATGACGGAACCTGGTGCCCTGTTTACTGTGATTGTTAACCGTGATGGCAAAGGTCACGATCGAGTGCCCTCTGCAGGGGAGCCGGTCAAGGGAGCCTCCAGGGCCCACGCCTGGTGGGCTTAAAGCTCTGGAAGGCACTCAGAGGGGCACGTGGGCAGCTGGGGACTCTGGGTGAGGGTGGGCTGAGGAGAGAGAGCAGTAAGAGTAAGAACCTGTAAGCCCCAAAAGTGCCCCTGGCTGGCCCAGCCCCGCTCATCTGCCCTCTGTCCCGAGTGAGCTTCAAGGCGAGTTTTTCGATATTTGCTGTGTACCTACTGTGTTCTGGGCTTTAACCCGGACTCCAGCTCTGGGAACCCATGGTGTCTGGGGGATGGCACCCACGCTGGGTTCCAGCAGAAGGTATCAGCCCGAGTTGATCTGGGCTCACGCGTGCTGGGGGCAGGCAGACCGGGCACCCACAGCCTCAAAACCAGCTTGGCCTTGTCTACCTTTCTGCCTCGCAGGGTCTGGGGCACAACACGGATACATGGGCAAACAAGGTCATCACGTCCGGATTATTGTAGTCCAAGGTCCCAGCACAGAAACCGGGAGCTGCAGGTGAATGGCACACAGTTGGCACCATTTGGGGAAACTGAATCAGGAGCCAAAGGCAGGGATGGAGCCCTTGTGGACCCCTGAACACTTCTGTTCTGTGTAAGGCACTTCCTCTGGGCTGCTTCCCAGACTCCTAGGGCCTGGTGGCAACAGAGTCACGGGCCAGGGCGCTGGGCAGGTGGGTGACACTGCACAGGGGAGGGACAGCTTCCGGAATGGCCAGCTTTGCCACAGGGATGAGAAACCTGCTGAAGACCTAGAACAGGACACGGGGGCCTCGGGCAGACATCTTAACCATGGAGCCCAAACTCTACTGGGAAACCTCTCACGGGGGTCCAGGAAACTGCCTCGGAGGCCAGCAGGGGCAGAGAAACAGAAGCCCGGTGCCCGGGGTGCCAGCCCTCCCCAGCCTGGGCTGGACGCTCCCCTGCTCTGTCTCCCCACCCAGACGTTCGGTTTCTGAGTCAGAGCACACGTCAAGCAAGTGTTCTGTGCGGAAAGAAAAAAACACGTTTGAAAGCCTCAGTTTAAATTAATACAGCAGATAACGCTTAATTCCATTAAATGGGTTTTCCCCATCAGTGGTTTTGGCATCAGAACGTGACACTTTCTTGGGGGGCTGGGTCAGCGCTCAGCCTTTTAAAGGGAAAGAAAGCTCTGACTGCCATTTCCCAGCTCCAACCTCAGTTTCCCCATCTCTAAGATTGAGGTGACCTTGGCTTCACCTTCCACGCAGAGCAAGGCACCAGGGGGCCGGGGAATGAGCGAGTTTGCGGGCAGCGAGGTGGCAGCAAGGAAAGCCGAGACGCCCGGGCGTGGTGGTGAAGGGGGACCACGCAGCTCGCTGCAGGCGTGAGGGGTCACGGGGCTCTCACCGCACATGCCCAGACGGGGAGACAGCAAGGGGAGGACCCCGTGTTTATCAGCAGAATGTGCCAACCAGCTTCGGGTTCGTCTGCATTGTTCCTGATCACCCAATGAACACTGGAGCCCAGGGACCAGGGAGGGGCTTGAGGCCAAAGCAGGCCACCTGTTCCTCTCAGGGTGGCCCACTGTTGTTGGCACGCTGCTCCGTATACAGAAGGCACTCAATGAATGCTTGCACCCTGGGCCTCCACTTGTCTTTCTCTCCTCTCCTCCCTTGTGGATGACAGTTGAGAAAAGCATTGGTCGAAAAGAGTTTAATGACAAAAGCCCATGAAATTGGCCTCCATTTCCTCAGTGTGGGGTGCAGAGCCCCCAGGCCCATACTTTTGTCAAAAAGCACATTTTAAAATCTCCCACTCAGTGATGTAAGACCTACCATTTAATGACACTAACTAGTGGTTTCTAGATGCTAACCAGTGGTTAATTCAGAAAACCCAAACTGTGGTGCCACGGTACCCCCTGGTGACATTCTCTGTGCTCCCACTTCCCATCTGGCTCCTTTCTGTTCCTCCATGCCCCCTGCCCCGCCCCCCCCACTCCCTTCTTGGGGATGATCCTGATGTCTTCACCTCCTCTGGACAGAGTTCTGACCACACAATGTTTCATCAGCATTCCTTGTTTCTTGGTGGCTCAGGTAAGAAAAACCAACCAAACAAATCCATCTTTTCTAAAAAATTTATTTTTTAATTTTTCCAAGAAGAGTTAGGGGGAAAAATTGGAATCACATCAAGGTAAGGAACAAGGGTATATAAAAATAATTTAAACATACATATCAATAATAAAGCAACATTTCTTTCTAGCAGCAACTAGTAGAGAATCTTGCCCAAGATTTTTCCAAAGGTATTATATACACCTCAGATAACAGGAAATACAGACCCACACGGACACAGACACACACACTCACACTCCCATATATACAGCTCAAGTATGTTACTGGTGCATTCCAGCTAACTGAGAGCTACAGTGATAAAAACAGGAAAGCCTAACTGCCTAGTGTCCTCAGGGTTGAACAAACGTGCATTGGACGTGCATTGGAGAGTGAATTTCAGAGACACGCTAAGATTTCCCTCCCTGATCTCACAGTTACTAGCCCGTACTCTACAGTCTTACTGGAAAACAAATCTGCTCATTACAGTAGGACAGGTGGTGTGGGTTTGGGACACCCCGCTTGTTCTTGCTCCCGGTACCCCCTCATGGACTGGAAAGGGGGGGATTTCACAGGTGAAGCCCTCAGGTCTGATTACATCTGGCTGATCCTCTGCTTCAGGGCAAGGACCTCTCTCTCAATCTCAGAGGGGAGGTCGGTGTTAACCTGCTCCTCTAGGTACTGCTGGATGTCTTCCACCTCCTTCTCCCAGAACTCCTTGGAGATGTGGAAGAGCTCCTTCGTGTTGATGTCCCCCAGGCCTGTCAGGTTCAGGGCCCCCTCCTCCGGGATGAAGCCGATGGGCGTGAGCTTGGCGCCGGCTTCCCCGCTGATGCGGTTGAACATCCACTCCAGCACCCTGGAGTTCTCTCCAAAGCCCGGCCAGAGGAATCTGCCATCCTTGTCTTTCCGGAACCAGTTGACGTGGAAGATCTTGGGCAGCTTGGCTCCCGGGCGCTGGGCCATGCTGAGCCAGTGGGCCAGGTATTTGCCGAAGTTGTAGCCGAAGAAGGGCCGCATGGCGAAGGGGTCATGCATGATGACCTTGCCTGTTAACAGAAAGGGGGGTGATGTTGGTCAACGTTCTCACAGGACAATGTCTGCACCATTTACCGGTGACGTAATATTGTTGACATAAGCTCGTGCGGTTCTGTCTCGCACTATGCTAGAGACAGGCAGAGACAGAGCACACCGGTCACTCTCTGTGGTTGTGATTCCCCTTTGCTTCACCTTGGTGTTCCGCAGCCGCTGTGGCCTCTGATCGCATGGCCGCCCCCACGAAAACTCCGTGTTGCCAGGTGACAGCTTCATACACCAGGGGGACACCTGCAGCGGGAGAAAAGAAATGTCCCTTAAAGGCTCTGACACAGACCCTTTGCTGGCAGTGGCATCTCTCCGAATGGAAAGGCACGGCTGAATGATGTCTAACTGAGCTAACTTTGGCCCCCTGAAAGCGAAGGGTGCACAACGGCTGTCAGCCTCACGCCACCGAGGCCACGCAACAGAAAGTTAAACTGGATGGAGCTCCCTTAGGTCAAGGATCCAGAAAGGCTCTCGGTGCCTTGCCAATTATCCTGGCTTTTGGGGAGCTGGAGATCTCTGGCACCCTCTGGCAAGGTTGTAAGAAAGGAGATTCCTCGGATGTCCCCTGGGAGCCAACACACCCAGGTTCCCAGGCTGAACGAAGGAGAGCCTCACCAGCAGGTCGGCGGCCCCCGAAGATGATGCCCTCGATGGGCACCCCTTCTGGAGACTCCCAGGCAGGGTCAATGATGGGGCACTGGCTGGCTGGGGTGCAGAAGCGCGAGTTGGGATGGGCACAAGGTTCTCCTGCAACAGCAAGAGAGGAGAGGCCCCTTAGCATCTGGTCCAAACAAGTAGTGTTTGTAGGCTAGAGCCCCGGGGCCTCTAGGCAGGGCTCACCATCCTGGGGGGTCCACTCCTTGTTCTTCCACGAAGTGATCTTGATGCCTGGAGCCAGCGGCTGGTCGATACCTTCCCAGTAAATGTCCCCATCGCTGGTCTCAGCCACATTGGTGAAGATGGTGTTCTTCTGGATGGTCTTGACGGCATTGGGGTTGGTCTTCACAGAGGTTCCGGGAGCCACACCAAAAAAGCCGTTTTCTGGGTTGATAGCCCTTAAGTTACCTGCAAAGTTTTAAACCAGAGAAGTAGGAAGTGCGTGCCGAACAAAGCCCAGCACACATTCCCAGCTCCGGCCAGGCTCATTTCCGCACCAAATTCTCAAGTCTTTGCTTCTTTCCCCTGCCTCATTCCTGGAAGAGATTTCTCTTGCCTCGTCCAAGCATTATTTTCCACTGTGACACTTTTACAACCCTTTCTTCCTCGTCCCTTTGCCACCAGTACTATTTTAACAAATATATTGTGTCAACAAGCAACAACATATGGTTCGATTTCAATCCAGATTCTATATTACATTAAAGAATGCTTACAGAATACATATTCCTAAGGCTTTGCAAGATGTAGAAATAACTTTAAAAGATCCAAACACGATTTGGGAGGATCTGGCATGCTTTAAAAGCTGAAAGTTCGCTTAGCTCCAATGACTGCTGTCAGCGGTTGGGCCTGAGTCACCTTGCTGGTCAAATTTCATCCAGGCGATGTCGTCCCCTACGCACTCTACTTTCCACCCCGGGAGGCTGGGGTTCATCATGGCCAGGTTGGTCTTCCCGCAGGCACTGGGAAAGGCTGCTGCGAAGTACTTCTTCTGGCCCTTGGGGTTGGTGATGCCCAGGATCTGTTGGCAACAAGATTGCTCCCTAATATGTTCCTTCCTGTCCCCCCTGGTGGCCAGTGGCTCAGTCTGGGAGTGCTCAGAAACCCCCCCCCCCCAAAAAAAAGAGATTCCCGAGATCTATGCCTTCAGGAATCAAAATGCACACTTTGAATAACAAACCCTAAAGGAATGCTACTGGTCCCACTGCATTGGAAGTCTTCAAGAGAGGCAGGAACCATCATCAGTGTAATTTCTAAGTCTGCCCTTCTCGGGGCGGGCCAGGTCTCGCCCGTGGGAGATGCATTTCGGTATACACTTGGACCTCAGTCCCCGACCCCCACCCCCGACCCCATGCCCAAGAGCCCGCCGTGCACCTGCAGAACTTGCTATGTCTTACCAGCATGTGCTCCGCCAGCCAACCCTCTTCCTTCGCCAGCCGGCTGGCCATCCTGAGGGCAAAGCACTTCTTCCCAAGGAGTGAGTTCCCGCCATACCCGCTCCCGAAGGAGATGATTTCCCTGCGGTCAGGCAGGTGCGCGATGAGCGTCAGCTCTGGATTACACGGCCAGTTGTTCACCAACGGCTCTGCACCGGAGGACACATCCCAGGTGAGTGCGTCACAGCCCCACCCAGGGATCCCCCAGGGCAAAGGCCCAGGGTTGAAGGCTCAGCTTATTTGTTGCTTGCACTTCTGATTCTGAAATAATACGCTTACTTTTTAAAGGCAAAGGGCATCCCACCGAATGGAGGCACTTGACGAATTCGCCGTCCCCCAGTGCTTCCAGGACGGCCGTGCCCATCCGTGTCATGATATGCATGCTGGTCACCACGTAGGGCGAATCTGTCAGCTCGACGCCGATCTTCGACAGCGGGGAGCCCAGGGGCCCCATGCTGAATGGGATGACGTACATGGTGCGACCTGTGGGGGCCGGTCCGTGGGAACCAGTGAGAAATGATCCCGCAGTCACCGAGCAGGGGAGCCTAGTCTCAGGGTCCCCACGGACGCGTCACACTCTTGCTACCAGCAATCTGCGCCCCTCCCTCCGCCCCACTGATTTTGAAAACACCACTGGAAATCGAACGGAATGCCAGAATGAAAGCATTTTCATAAACATGCAACCGGGTTCTGCCAGGCTCTCCTGAATCCCAGAAAGGAGCCAGACATTTTCAATACGCTGCGAGTTTCATATATGAATTTAAAGCTATCTGAGGCCACAGGAGTGTTCGGGGCTGTCCTAATTATCATCAGGAAGACATAATAAGAGGTTTGCCTTTGCTTTTACTGGATTTTTCCCAGTCAAACAAACATCTCACTCACCTTTCATGCACCCTGGAAATCGGGCTTTGAACGCTTTCTCAAAGTCCTCCTCCGACATCCAGCGACCTAGTTGGCTGAAGCCAGTTCTGGGGATGGGCACGGTATCTCTTTGCTCTCGGGTAATGATGACTGTCTTGCTTTCGATTCTGGCCACATCCCTGGGGTCGGTGAGTGCCAACCAGCTGCAGATAGAAAACACACACGTTAGGAATGGAGAGAAAGTGCCGCCATCTTGCATTGGATCTGTGCCCGGGATTCAGCCAAGTGTCCTGTTGGAATGGGCCAGTCCCCTTCGTTACTGTGCTCTTCCCACAGCTAGCAGAGGCCAGGCACACAGATGATGTCCCAAAACTGTGGACAACCACAGCAGCTGGGGCACCGTCAAGGAGACATTTGCTGGACTAGGTGCTTGTCTTCTAGGACAGAGCAGGTCTGTCACTTCTATCAGGGGTCCAGTTTGCAAGGACTGTGCGTCTGTACCATCTCACTGCGGACTAGAGTCGCTCGACGCCTGTCATCCCATCAAAGGTTCCACCTTTGGTACGGTTCCACCCCTTCATTAAGTATTTCAAGGGTTGACAACCCACCACGCCCACCCCTGCTGGGTGGGGGCCCACCTCTGGCAGGTGCAGACCCGCGGCGGCAAGCAGGGTGTGGACGCTGGGGCTGGGGGCCAGCTTACCAGTTGCTGAGTCTCCGCAGCTTCCTGATCATGCCCTCTCCTTCCATCTGGTCCAGCAGCTGCTGGTTCTCCCCCTCGGAGCCGTCGCAGATGTGGATGTGGTCGGGCTGGCACAGCCCGACGCTGCTCTCCACGAAAGCTCTCACCGCCTGGGGCAGGCTGTCAAGGGTGCCCTGGATGACTTTGGCTGAGAAGTTGAGGCCGTTTTGGAGCTGAGGAGGCATCTCCGCGGGGTGGTGCTAAGGGCCGCCGGCGCCAAGGTTCCCTGAAAGAGAAAACACAGGCTTCTTGACCAAAAGAATACATGCCCTCAAGGAAACTCAACGTACTTTGGGCGGCATCTCACCAGCCAGCCAGAGCTCTGAGGACAAAAGGAAATGAGTCTACGTTATCTCTAGAAACAGCAGTTAAAAATCTCGACCTACCTTTCTTCTTCTCCGATGATCCCGATCAGAGATCTGAGAGGGTCTTTCGAGGTTCTTCCCGCTGGTGAACCCGTGTTCCCAAGGGGAAGACCGCGTTTGCTGGTTGGGGGCAGAAGCTCCTGGGCTTAAATCCCCTCGAGGAGAAAGGCCCCACCCTTCGGCTACACCCAGGGAGGCTCGTCTCTGACGTCAGGGGCCGGACTTTGGATCCGGCCGCGGTCGGTGGAGCTTCTGGACCAGCTCACCACAATAAGCCTCAGGGAGATAATCATTGAACAGATAGTTGTTAATGAGTGCTAGGAGGCCTTTGTCCCCAGACCAGCCACAGCAAGTTCTTACACAACTTGCGGTTGACTAAACTTTGACCCAGTTCACTGCTGATGTAAAACGCTCCGTCCTCCCACTGACAGCGGGCTGGATCCCACAAGGCTGGCGGGTGCCCCTCATGGACCCCAAGGGTTGTTGGCAGCACATTTTGTGTCCCGCTGGCTGCTGGGTGGCAGAACACCACTGGGGCGAGGTGTCACCATGCAAAGGGTATGGAAAGGAAGTCCCCAAGTGTAGGTGACTACATGGCTCATTGGCAAAAGTCAGACTTCACTGGGGGCTAATAACCTTACAGAGTGTCCCCCGTGGGCCCCCCACCCCGAAAATAAACTCTGCGAGGGCAGGAATCTCTGCCTGTTTTGTTAACTTTTTTATGTGCAGTTCTCAGATTAGAGTAGGCATAGAATGAGTCAATACCAAGCATCGTTCTGAGCCGGAGCCCATGAACAGACAAGGAAACTGAGGCATAGAAAGGCCAAGTGGCTGCTCCCAGCTCCTGGTTGTAGGGCAATAGAGGGAAGATTGGAACATAAGCCCATGGGGCTCTGGATCACCCCACCAAACTGTCCCTTGTGAGGTACCATTTCCTTTTCTGGAAGTTTCCACGTATCCTCTAAACAGTGTCTGGGCGGGATGCAGGTATGCGCTGAGACGACCGCGCACTTCTCACTGCCTCTGCAAGTCTGTCTGGGGAGCGAAGGGGGCTTGGTGGTTCCACGGGATTACACTTGAGCAATAGACCTTTATGCAGGCTGCAAAGAATTCGCGTTGCGAGCGGTAAGAACTCCAGTCCAATTTAATGAACTCCGGAGCTGCTTGCTGGCATTTCGAGAGCACTGGGTAAGAAGTCAGGGGCACAGGGCCAAGCCCCCAATCTCTGCAGGCACCCAACAGTGCATTCAGTGGGCACCCTGTCCCTCAGAGGGGGAGGGGAGGGACTTGCCTGCCTCTACCATGGGACTGCAGAGATAATTCTGGGACTGGGTCTTTAAGGAGCTGTAGAAATACAAGTTTCTGAGAATGGCCATCTCAGACCAGGAGTATCTAAGGGACTACCCAGTAAGCCTTGGCTCCTACTGCAGCAGTGGGTGTCCATGTCCCCATTTCCCACCAGAATTATCAACCCATTGCCATGTCTCATTTACTCAGATTCTTATTCAGCCAAACGAATCTCTTGGTGTAAACACCATATGAGAGGTTTTCATGTAGTTTAAAATTATTTCCCATTTAGGTCACTGGAATTCATTCTTAGCGGTGCTGTCAACCATATAAATTTGTGTCATGTCTAAACTCAACGACGATGTAGGGCCCAGTTGCCGAGGGATCCGACCCCAGTGAAATTAGCCATTCACATCCATGGCCATCAATATGCAATACACGCATTTCTGCTAGCGCCGTCCGTCTCACCAAATGGGCAGAGATTCCCATTTTGCTGATAAAACTGTGATAGGTTTCATTCCCTCCAAGAGCACATAGATTGAAAACAAAAATGAGGAACCCGAACTTATTTGCCGTTCTAAATGCCACCCATAAATTCTAGGTGTTTATGTTCGGAGTCTTCTGGAGAGAACTAGCCAGCTCATTTAAAATGTAGGAGAAGTGGACCACCACCGCAACTCGGCCAACTGCTTAATGATCACCCTGACCTCGGGGAAGGCTGGCAGGATTCCCTTGCAACTGTCCCTCATCAAAATAACGTGAAAAGGCAAACACTGGGTTGCAGATTCACCCGAAAGTACTGAATTTGTCAGAAGAGAGTGATGCAGACAGAATGGAGGGCGTTGAGGACACAGGGCAGAAGTCTGGGCAAAGTTCACTCAGCCCTCCGTTGACAGGGCTGCAGGGAAGGGTCCCTGCCCCAAAGGGAGCTATGCAAATTGTGATGGTCTCCGGGTGTGAGCTGCATTTGTCATTTCTGGAGCAAATGCCACGGGGACCCCCTAATTTTTTCAACGGTGGCTGAAAGTGCAAGACCGCTCCTCTTTTGAGCAATGTGCAAAATGGAACTCAGACACAACTGCTTTCGTTGGAAGAAGGAGAAGGAAGCAGTAGACACTGGAAAAACAAATAGTTTCAAACCCCAGAGTTAACATCTCCCCTTCTCCTTGTGAGGTTCCGCCCACCCTCCTTGCTGCTGAAGCCGCAGGCTGGCTGCCCTCAGGGTCCGAGGAAGGAGCGAACAGGACTCTGGGAAGCCTGTGCGGAGCGGGGCGGCCGGGAGGCAGCACGAAACCCGACGGCGGTGTAGAGCTGCCAGGACTCAAAGCAGGCGAGGGTGGGGGTGGGGAACGGCTGCCTTCCAGGTCAACTGTGGAGAGGAAGCCGTGAACTTAGGCGGGGTCTCACAAAGGATGCCCAGGACAGTTTGACTGAGACATAGATTGGTGGTTTTTTCATTAACCGAGAGCCAAAAATAAAAGGCAACAACAACAACAACAAAAACCCAGAAATTCTAAAAACCACCAACACCGTGTGTGGACGGCCTGCAGAGCTGAGAGATGGTTTCCATAGTGTGCTCTGAGAGATTTGGGGGGGTTCCACTGAGCCACCCTAGAGCACGGTGCGGGAGGCCCCGCGAGACGTGGTCAGAGCCTTCTCACGCACGGCATTCCTGACGTCCTCGGGGGTGTGCATCAGGCTTCCATACTGGATCTTTGTTTGAACCAGGAATTCCACAGCCAAAGCCCACTGGGAATCCACCAATCACAACCCGTTCCTTCCGTGGGTAAGTGAGACAGCTGAGACCCAGATGATGCAAATAGAGCATTTTCCCAAGCTGAGGCTCTGAGCTGCAAGATCACGGCCTCCGGTCTCCATGCCACCACGGATCAGGGTGACCATGAACATGCCCCTCGGTTCAGGAATCTGAACTCACAGGAAAGCATGACTCTTTCTTGGTAAAGAGGGAAAGGGACAGTTTTTCAGGAGGTGATAAGAAACTAGCAGCGTAACTCTCGTGTCTTGTGCTAGAGCCAAAGTTATATGCGCGAGTCAATGCTGGTCTCCGATGCCAGGATGCTACTCCATGGGCATGCACTGGCCCAGCCGTGGGAGTTTCCAAACAGCAAGAAAACATGTTCAGCTGTGCAATGATCTGCCAGGGACCCATTTGCCAGGGCAATCCCAGGTGTGTTTGTTAGGAACAAATATTTACATGTTCTCCATGTATGGGGGTAATCCTAATGTCTTTGCGGTCTGAAGGGTATTTTTACAGTTGAATGAGCTGAGTTTCTATTTTGGAGCCACAGAATCATGTAATTGGAAGGGTCCTTAAAACGTCATGTTAATCCAGCTTCATGGTTAGGGGGTCTTCTCTGGGGGTGATGAGAGTGTCTTGGAGCTAGACAGGGGTGGCCGACAGTTAGTGTCCCAAATACCACCGAATTGTACGCTTTAAGATGGCTGGGTTTCTGTCGTGTGCGTTCTACCTCAACTAAGAAACAAAAAAGATTCTGCAGCCCGATCTTTTCTATTTTGAAGATGTGGGAACAACGAACAGATGTAGGGAGCAGGGAGCAGGTCGGGGGAGCAGAAGCCCTCTCAAGGAGGTAGGCAATTATCCAACACCCTCCACCCAGCCATCACTCCATCACCTAATCCTTCCCCCTCCTCCCCTCCTCCCCTTCTCCCCTTCTCCCAGGGGCCTCGCCATGTCATAAGACCTTGATGGTGGGCTGCGTGCGCCCTCACCCAGCAGAGATGACAATTTATATCATCCGGGAATCTTCCCTCGGGAGGGTCAGGGTGTTGTTTGCATATTCTTTCCGAGGCAAGGAGATAAAAATGAATCTAGAGGTAGACCACAGTGCTCGGTGCATGTTAATAAAGCATGATTCTTGCGGCAAAGATGTGCCCACAAGACGTGTTCAATGAATGTTAATAACCAGGTGTTAAAACCCTTTTAGAGGGCTGGTATCTCCTGCTTCAATCATCGGTGACCCATGGAAATAGTGACTCCATAAAATCTTGTTTATTTTCTTTGGAGCTGTCTCTGTCACGTTTAAGGAGAGGCATAAAGGTGCTCCAGCCACGCAGAAAGGAGGCACAGGGTGGACTCCAGCATGAGACGACACATCCATCCCGTGAATGATTTTGCCCTTCAGAGACCCGCATCACCTCTGCGGGACCCCGAAAGCTGGGATGGAGGCTATGGCACCGGACCGTGACAGGAGAGTCGCCCTCAAAGTCAGGACACACAGATTCTAGAACCGCCTGTGTGCCGTGCCTCCCATTGCTTCTACCCAGGGTCGTGTGAGACAGACACCATTTTGCCTACGTCATTGGGGTCAGGTGTCCTGCAGTACGTAGCCCAGCATGTCCTCAGTGAAACAAGGATCCCACTCCCAGGCAGCCCAGACCCAGACTCGGGAGCCCTGGGTTGACTCCAGTGCCGGCTCCCCCGGAAATCAGGCCACTCTCTTCGCCCACCCAGCATGCGGGTGGATAAGACACACACCAAGGCCATTTCTGGCCATAAAGTCCTGTTGGGTTGTCGCCGCTCACATTTGCCACCATGGATTTGGTCTCATCTTATTTCCCTCTCGCCTACTTTGGGAGACTGGTCGCCCTGTGTTTCCTAAGCCTCTCTTCTTGTCGGAGGCTTTGTTTCGCTAAAATGGGAAGTCAGGGGCACCTCGCGGGCTCAGACGGTGAAGCGTCTGCCTTCAGCTCAGATCATGATCCCAGGGCACCAGGATCAAGTCCCACGTCGGGTTCCCTGCTCAGAGGGGAGCCTGCTTCTTCCTCTCCTTCTGCTCCCCCTGCTTGTGCTCTCTCTGGCTCTCTCTCCCTCTCAAATAAAGAAATAAAATCTTTTAAAAAATAGAATAAAATAAAATGGGAAGTCAACGGTCAGAGGCCAGGTGGTATAGGTACCCAACTACACTGGGTGGGAAAAGACAGCTAATCCAGATAAGACAAAAGAAAATTAAAAACTCACATTGGTCCTAAGTTTCTACAGCCCTGCCTTAGCTCTCGGCATCAGACTGCCCGCTGTAGACAGAGCAGACCCAGGTTTTGGTCCAAGCCACCAATGTCCCACCAACCCCTTTGTTCCAGAGCTTTGTTTGCGTAGGACTTTTAGGGTGGAGGATCCTAGCCGTGAGGCAGGGCCCCCGTGGGTCTGTGTACTCTAGTCCATTCTCCAGAATGACCCATGTAAGAGCTCATTCTAGATGACCAAAGGGACACATGTCCCCAGATGGGTCGCTTCTCCTTGATGATCTCCATTTCCCCATTTCTAAACTGAGATGGCCCTTCTGCCTCCCAGGGCCCCAGATTTGGGGCACTACAGAGGAAGCCAGCCCCTGTCCCGAGTCCGCAGCACGCAGAGTGAGAACAGGTTCGCGGTGAAATACGGCTCCCAACACACTCACCGAGGAAAGACAGCGGCACCCGGCAAAGCACGGGGGCGAGAAGAACTAATTGCACAGTTACCACAAAAACAATCCAAGGCACTTATTTTGCCGCAAGAAAATGGATACCACTGTGCAGGGCAGTTAACTCTATTGGAAATAATGATAGTCCCTCTGAGACTGAACGCCACCCCCCTCCCGTGCTCGCTGATAACTATGCAAATTCTTCTACTTGCCTGGAACGTGGAGGCTCCAAAAGAAAATGCCTTTTCTGGTCGGTGCTGGGAATAATTCCTGAAACTCGGTAAATCTTAACACACTCTCAGCTCCCAAGGGGGGAGGATTCGTACCACAGAGACTCGATCACACAGTCCCCGGGGTGGGGGGTCCCACCAACCCATCTCGTCGGGGGCTGGGGGGGCCTCCTAACTTAGCTGTGGAACCTTAAAATCTTTCCAAGTTGAATTATATAGAAATTGAGGCCCCTCAGGACTGTTTGCTCTCATATCCTGGTACAGAAGCAAAGCCCATCTCACATGCAGAAAACTCCGTATTTGTCTGAACAAGGACCAGAGTCTGGTGGGAAAAGACGCCTGTCCCTAAGCCCCCTCCCCAAAACTGGCCTGCATTGCTTTGAAGAGATATAGCCAAGTAAACTACGCGCTAAAGGGGGGAAAGCAACATTCGTTGTTGTGTTTTGGATATTTAAAGAAAAAGTGTGATTGTTGGAGGCGTGAGAAATCCAGGGGTACATGGAGTCATGAGCCCACAAGGGCAGGGACAATTCATCTCGTTAGGAAATGGTCGTCTGAGGCAGGAGCCTGGGAAGCCGTGGGTGGGCCACCCTCCGTACCAGGTAGACTCTGATTCTTTCATTTCCAATCAGGTTGGCTTCTGTCCTGCAGTTCTTCTGCTGAAATTGGGTGAGATTATGCCCATTTTCCTTCCCTGGCTTGAGCAAGGAAGCTGTGAGGTAAGAGCCTTCTTTCTGAACCCTTCTCTGCCGCGTCTCGAGCTGGCGTGGGCCAGGACTGGCCGGGTCTAGGGCCTGATCACGTGTCGGGGGCTGGCCTCGGCTGCCCAGCCCCCTGGACCCTCTCTGCCGGCAACACGGCCCACTGTCCCGGGCTGGAGAGGGGTGGAGGGCCGGGGCCTCCAGACACCTACTTCAGACAGATGAGGATCAACCTCACCGAGCAATTGATGCTACCTGGCCATTAAGGTCACCAGAAACTGGGACCGGCTCCACACTTGGATCTGCAGATAGGGTCCCCGTGTCCTGCAGGAGGTAGTGAAATGGAGCCCACGGCATGCACACGGAGGCAAATACTTGCATCCGTGTCTTGACCACGTGGTCCTAGTTAACTCGTACCCTGTCTGCTTCCTCGGGTCCCTCTGCTGTTAGCCGAGAACAATCCTGGACTTGCTTCCTAGGGTAATTACGAGGATCGGATCTGGTAACTCGACCACGGGGTTGGCACCATAGAGCCAAGGCTCATAAATGCTGGAAGGAACAAAGCGCCGTTTTTTACCTGCGCAAATTCTTTTATTTGCTTAACAATTGAATCCTATGGGGTGCTGGGTGTGGGAGGGAGGAGACAAAAAACAAAGGCAGAGTCCCCGACTTATGGGAGTCTGGGCTCTCCTTTCTTTCAGCACCCTCCACACCCCAAGCCACGCCCAGCATGTAGTAGGTGCTCAGCAAAGGTCGGCTAGATAACCGCCCACTCCCCGTGGGGGGACAGATTCTACACCCATGGGAGGCCCGCATGACCAAGCCCCAAGTGCACTATGCCGGCAGGACATACACCCCATGAATGCACCGGCTCCCTAACAAATCCCTAACCACGGAGCCCGGCAGTTTCTCCTCGGGTCTCTATTTAACTGTTTCCATATGCTTTCCCGTCTGCTCGTCTTCTCTCTCATGTCCTTGAATCCGACGTATGTTATTATGTGCGCGGAAGAGCCGGCTCATTTTTCACTCCTGGGGCTGCTGCGCCCCCGTCATCAGCTCCCCGGGGCGCGCAGGGCTCGGACTCATTGGAGGCCACCCCAGCAGGCGGTTTTCTGAGCCTCGTTGTTGACTTTTCGGAAGTCCCCGGCGCTTTCGTGCGGCCCGAGCCGCGGGCCGGGTGCGCCTTGCAGGGACAGGTGCGCGGCCCAGGCCTGCGCCCGCAGGAGCCCTGAGCGAGGCCCCAACCGGCTCCTGTTAGCGGAGCGCAGAGCTCAGGGTGAAGCGCGGTACACGCTGGGGGCGGAGGCGGGTCCTCACAGCCGTGGTGCACGGCTGGCACGTTTCCACCTGCCCGACTCCTTCCACTCGCCCGCTCGCCGCTGAGAATACCCTTTCTCGCTTGCCCTTCGCTAAGTGCCGAGGCGCGAACACAAGTCCGTTCCCGAGCTGGGCACCTAATTTTTATTAATAATATCTTCGCTCTATCAATCATCGTTAACTAATGGGAACATTTGAAGAAATTAATTTAAGCCTGGCGAGGGGAAGCATGGCAGCTCCTTGCGAGGCCCTTCCCCGGCGGATTCGGCGCCCCGGCTGCGGCCGCCAGCACGCGGTGACTCAGGCTGGCCCGAGGTGACTTCCGCCCACAGAGGACACTTTCTCCTTCAGAGAGCCGCTGCCTCCACCGGGCCGTGCAGAAACTGCGTAATTAAGGTTTACCCTGAATCAGCCTGCAGGTACCGGTTTCTCCACATCCCAGCCCCGCGCTTAGAAGCAGGGCGGTGGTAGCCCAAGCTCCCCCCGGTGACTGGGTTGCCGAGAAGGTGGGGGACGGGCGGGGGTGGGGTCTATGGGCGGGGCTCCGCTGCGAGGTCTCAAGAATTCGCTTGACACCGAGGTGGGCCTTTTGCAACCTGGCCTCTACATTCTTGCCCAAGGGTAGAGAGCGAAGGAACGGGAAGATAGGGATGCAAGAAAGGCTAACCTCCAGGAACCCAGCACGCTCTTCCGTCCCACGGGTCCCCCGGGTACCCTGCCCAGAAACCCGCTTCTCCCACCCAGCCTGAAAAGCCAGGGGCTTGTCTCCCCAGACCTGTAGCATCTTGGGAACAAGAGGCCGGCGGTGCAGCAGCCCCCTGGAGGATCCTGTTTGATGTGGGCAACAAAGGCGGAAGAAAAGGATTCCGTTTCTCTACCATCTACAGCCCATCCACAAGTCCTTGAAAGAGGCAGAGTGACCTTCCCCTAGGGACTCAACTGCCTCACTGTGGATACTTTGCTAAGGGCAAAAGGCAATCTTAGCCCAACCCCCAGGATCCTGTAAGTCTACTTTAACATATAAAAATTCCTTTGGAAACTTCCTTTATCTCTATCCCCCTAAGATAGTGCCGGCAATCACCACCCCCCCATGGCAATCCCCCCCCCCATGGCAATCACCCCCCCCCCCCAAGCATATGGCCATGGATAAACATCTGAAGGGTCTCAGGACTGCGTTTTTATCAAACAATAATAAAGGACCTTTCCTAACAATAGCCAGCCCCTTCAGGATCCTTGTTTCCAACACCTGGGAGGCTTACACTATCCCTCCCCCCCCACCCCCAATTGTAAGTATGTAATGGGCCCCTCCTCACAACCCCCGTGCAGCTCTTTCTGCCCACAGGTCCTGTCGCCTTGCTTTAATAAAATCACCTTTTTGCACCAAAGACATCTCAAGAATTCTTTCTTGGCCGTCGGCTTCGAACCCTAACGTCTTTTCTACATCGATGTTTATTTCTATGCAACCAACGACAACCTCAGGATGAAAGTTCCAAGAGCTCCAGAAGCATTCTGAGCATTGAGCATTTTTCAGAAAAAAACTGTGATGTGCCAGGCACAGCAAGATTGGATTTTCAGGGAGCTGCCCTGTGGTTGTAAATGAAAAATTCAGGAGCTTTGGGTCAAAACGCATTTTTAAAATATGCACGTTTGGCGATTTATATCAAGTCCTTCTGCGTTTAGACATTCCTGCATACGTTTTGGAATGTGTGAAACCTATTCGAGCAGTCCTGAGGCTTTGTTTTTTTCTTTCAGGTGAAAAATCCCAGATGTCCTTCATGTTCAAATGGGTCTTCACAGTTCCTATGTGCGGGAAGACAGCAATGAGACCGTCGCATTCAGTAGGCGACCACATACGAGGTAGTTCATGTGAATTATCAATGATAAATTCTTTGGGAGGGGGAGGAACTTCTTGGGCTTTCTTTGCTGTACTTTTAACAATTGACTGAGACGTCCATCAGATGTCTTCTCGCGAGCTGTCACATTATTTAAATGAGGACACGGCTGACATCTCCAGAGGAGCGAGCTCAGTATGCACCAAAAAGGGAAGGGGCTCGCTGCTTTGATGGGCATCTCGTAGGCTTTTCAAAATAAAGGTTTTGAGTGCTTGAACTGTGCAGCGACTTGCCGTAGTTCAGCACAGAGTTAAAAGATTCTCAGATACTTTGAAGAACAGCGAAGAAGTTTTGTGCTTCGCTACAAACAGGAGAACACTCATTCAGTGACACTTGAAAGGCACTGATGGAAGTTAACGGCTGCTCAAAATAAACTTAGAAACGCTTCGCTCCTCATTGTTCTTTACATATCTCATTATTCCAGGTATTGTCATGTCAAAAAAAAAAAAAAAAGAAAGAAAGAAAGAAAAGTTGCCCGTGACATATGTCGTTTCTCCAAAAAAGAAAGTCCAAGGCCAGAGGTGAAACCTACCAGGGCAAGGGAGGCCCGAACATCCTTCCTGAGAGCACAGAGACATCATGACCTCTGGCGGCAGGCATTTTCACAAAAAGCCCACTTACCTGTGGCAGGCTTGCCCACCACGGGTCCCGCTGTCGCTCTGGCCTTGCCTGGGACACTTACCGCTACATATCTGAGGACACTCCGCGAGGCCAGCCAGCCGCCGTGCTAACAGATTGGGCGGGTGAGAGGGCCGTGGGAAGGCGGTAGAACAGCCAGAAGAATCCTGACTATTTCAGTCCATTGTCCTAGCCGCCTGTTCTAGCCGCCAATCCCAGGGTCCGTATCAGTCCTTGGAAGCTCCAAGGGTAATCCCTTCAAAGTCAGCTTCTCTTCTGGGAGTTAAATTTGGTCACAGCCTTGAGCCACCTTTGTTCTGACCTCAGGGCCCTTGCTCCTGTTCTCGCTTGTGCCCGGAGCACTCTGTGTGCTTTGTGCATGGTGGGGCCTTCTTCCCCATCAGGGCTCAGCACTTCCTGGCACCCACCAACACACTGTCCCCTAATTGTGTTTCCTTCCTGGCTCTGATAATGATGTGACATTTGTGTCTTCATTTGTCTACCTGTTACATTGTGTTACATTGCAGAATTGCAACCTTGTTCTGAGCTCATCTCTTTGAAAACACAGCGCGGTGCTGTGAGTCACCTCGGGCAGGAAGGCGTGAAGCAAAAGCATACTTTATATTAGTGATTCATTTGTGTTTTTGAAATTAAACAATAATTTCCCTTATGCTCTGTTCTTTTATATAACCGTGCTGGTAAAAACTCTTATGAGTCAGGAAGTGGGGGCAGAAAGGGGGTCTTAAGTTCACCTTTTATCATAAGATGATCAGTCACCACTCACCAGATGTCAGCTCAGCGCCCCAAACACACACAGTTTTAATGGGATGTTTTTCTGGTCATTATTAATTTATTCCTTTATTCATTAAAACTTTCAGGGCAATTTACCAGCTAAAAAGAGAGATGACAGCAGAAACATAGGTGTGTTACAGAAACTACTGAGTAAGACCTGAATGAGTCACTTTTGAAAATATTTTAAAGTTTTTCAATAGTAAAAGTATAAAAATTAGGGGGAGGGGGCGTAAACAAAGTCTCGGTGGTAATTGATAATATGAGAATATATAAGAAATACAGTTACTTCATCATTTGCAGTAAAATGGTTATGATAATAGCATGGTATTATAAAAATAATGGGGTTATTATAAAATCATAGGGAATTTATTTGATCTTTTTTGCATTAAGATATAATAAAATTACATTCAGAAAACAGATGATCCCTTCTATTATTCTCATGAAGCATTAGTTCTGCCTGGGCATTCCACTGGAAACTTCCTTCGTTCTGCTGTGTGTCTCCTTCAGTGGGGACCTACCCCCGAATGGCTCAGAGGTCCTATTTCAGGGCAGAGAGACAGACAGGCGAGGGGTCTGAGCTGGGTCCCACCCCAGGAAGTGCACAGGCCCACTCTCAGAGTATGCTGGCCAAGAAGCGGGCAATAATTCTGAAGTCAGCATTCCTTTCTCCATTTGGTCATGACCTTTGAGAACTGCAGAGAACCTTCTAGAAGGAGGTTGAGTCCCTCTTCAATCAGCAGAGCCGCTGTGGCTAACAATGGTACATGATTCAGGGTGAGCTCGAGAGCGTGTTAACAGAGGAGCCCCATCTCTCCAGACCCCCACTCTTGCCAGGACAGGAGAGTCAAACTCTCCTGTGAACCCGAGGCTCAGCTGTAGCTCATCAGGTCTTCACCAGGTCCGCCAGGCTGGCTGAGCACCGCCAGTGTTTGAGCACAGCAGGGCTCCTTGTGCAATTTGTCCCCATGACGCACCGAGGCACCCCCTACAAGGCATTATTTTGACCAAGAGCCTGATGAAACCACTGCCAATGAAGAGAGCCAAAAGGCCACCAAATGCCAAAGAAGATCGAGTGTTCAGAGTGGCCCCAGCCATTCCCTTTCTGGTGACATGACCAAAGGAATCAATATCGTCCCAAGTTTAGGGGATCCATGAAAACCCCTCCCTGTGTCTGGGAACCACCCTCCAGCCCTCATAGGGAAAGGCAGGTTTAATCACTTGGTCTGTGGTTTCAAAACGATGCCCAGGGAGAGAGAGACCAGGGAGGCGAGAAGCACAGAGTCCCTGTTGTATGAGCAAACAAGCTGCCTCAGTGTTCTCATCCGAAATAGAGGGGCAAGAACCATACCTGCTCCCTAGGGCCATGGTGGGAGACCTCCCTCGGCAGCCAGCAGTGGAGATACAGAGGCCCTCCAACATGGTAGTGGTCTCAACCTTTATGTGCTCTCCTCTTTCCCAGAGAAGCAAGGAGGTCCAGCAAAACCTCCAACATCACCCTGGTCCTGCACTCCGTGGAGACCTGCAAACTTCAGCAAGTCCTGGCTGTCAGAGGGGGCAATCCCCAGGGCCCCACAGCACCACGCCCCCCCACCCAGGAGTGCCAATCTCAGACTCTCCGATCATGTTTCCAGATGAAAGTACACTTATAATTTGTCTGGCTTCTCCATTTCTCCTAAGACAGAGTGACAGCTCCTCTGAGCTCCCCTCTGTGTTGACTTTTAGCCTTTCTCCCTCTAGTTTTCCATCTCGCCTGCTCTTCTCTCTTGCTCAGCCCCCGCTGTAATCAGCTGTCAGCTCAGTATTAGCCCACTGTCTGCCTGGCAACCTGCTATTATGCACTTATTTTATTACTTGGTTTCCTACCCTGATCTTGTGATTCGTTTCTAACCTTTACTGACTGTAACGTAATTCCTTTGCTGTTCTTTCTTTCCTCCTCACCAGCCCCCTCAACCTTTAACTTCCCGATGACAGCTTCAGTGAAGGCCCGGGAAACAGGCTTATCTGCAGCTCCCAGCTGACAGTCTTGTTTTTCACTGAGCAATCAGTTTAATCAAATGAAGCGCTGTACTTAATACTTTCAAGTCCTGTTGAATAAGATCAGAAGAGATAAACAGGAATCAAGAAGGAAAATAAGGTGATCCATGGGACCCACGCGCACATATTGGACCCACAACAAATGTCAAGACGCGTCCTGCATTTTGCCTGAACTTGCCCGATGGTACCTCGGGGTCACGACAGTGTGGGTTAATGGTCACCATCCCTAAGATCTGTGCCTGTGGGGTTTCTAACTATTTTTAGAATCATATGCGATGGCTTAAGAAGAAAGAGGAAACTTACTGTTTTATGGATGCCCCACCGAAAGGAGAACCCAAATATACACCATCCCAGTGACAGCAGGTGGTTGGTTCTCTTGCTGTGGGTGTCAGCAACAAGGTGGCGGGTGGGATTTTCCTGGGGGAGATGCTAAGGAAGAAAGAGGGTAGCAAGAGATCCTTGGAAGTCGACGGGTAGTGAGGGCTGGAAAGGAGCACATGAATCGTCTTCCCCAATTCTGCTGCATTCAGAAGAGGAAACGGGTCCCGGGAGGTGGAGACGCTTGTGTGATGACTGGAGCCAGGTCACCCGGCTTCAAATCCCAGACTCTTCCCAGAGTACCACTCAGCACTTGGAAGCAGAAATCCTATTGATTTCCTTTCATTCCCATCTCACGTTTTTGTGATCATAACATCCTATGACACTCTCTTGCTTTGCTTTCTCTCAATTGTTTGTCCGTGGGTCCTCTCCCCACCTCTCCGTGTGGAACAGCTTTGTTGAAATATAATTCACACACCCTGAAATTCATTAAATGTAAACAATTCGGTGGTTTTTACTATATTTGTAGAATTGTGGCTCTGTCAACCCCGATCACTTCGAGAACACTGCCTCCCTCAAGAAGGAACCACTTCCCCACGAGCAGTCACTCCCCACTCCCACCTCGCCCCAGCTCCAAGCCACTCTCTATCTCCATGGATTTGCATATTCTAGACATTTCATGTCAATGTCATCCTACAATATGTGGTCCTTTGTGATTGGCTTCTTTCCCTTGGCATCAGACTTTCCAGGTCCATCCATGTTGTCACATTGGCAGTACGTCATGCTTTTGTAGGACCGGATAGTATTTCAGGGTATGGACATGCCATATTGTGTTTATCCATCCCTCTGCTGATGGCTGCTTGGCTGGCTTCCATCTGGGGGCTTTTATGATCATGCTGCTGACCATTCCATTTTTATCTCTTAATGATACTCCATAAACTTACTGAGTGACGGCAGCTGGCCCAACCTGCTCCTAATCTTGCCTGTCCGACCCTAAGTCATGATTTGACCCCACACCAAATATCACTGGGCTCAGCCCACCCCCACCCCCGGCCTCCTTAGCAGGCACCGCATCTCCTGTCTTAAACTTGACATTATCTCTAAATGGCAACGTGTTTTGTGAAATGTCTCTGGTGACATTTCTGTTTTTCTCTGCAGCTCTCTTTCTGTACACTCGCTTAAAGATCTTTTTAAAATTCTGATATGCCAACCCATCCATTTTCATGTTGCACATCTGTGAGACCCTGTTGACAGGGTTTTGTATGGAACGTTTCTGCTTTCTGTCTTTGGATCCCTTCGCTTCCCGAATCCAATCTTCAGAACTGTGAGAGGTAGGAAAATCAAAGATTGTGCAAAAATAATGAAGCTGAATATCAAAGACATTAGCATAGGCTGTTAGAGACAAAACCAGCATCTGGCCCGGGTCTGTTGGTATCCAGTCCAGCGAGCTTTCCAGCAGACCTCAGGGCAACAAATTTAACTCACCAGGAACAGAGGGAGGGCTGGTACATGTGAAAGAAATTAAAATTTCCTTTTAAGGGGCGCCTGGGTGGCTCAGATGGTTAAGCATCTGCCTTCAGCTCAGGTCATG
Source organism: Taxidea taxus jeffersonii (assembly GCA_003697995.1). Taxonomy (NCBI): domain Eukaryota; kingdom Metazoa; phylum Chordata; class Mammalia; order Carnivora; family Mustelidae; genus Taxidea; species Taxidea taxus. The sequence continues at coordinate 37,816 of ML106441.1, forward strand.
AACCCAGGGTCCCAGGATCGAGCCCCACATCAGGCTCCCTGCTCAGTGGGGAGCCTGCTTCTCCTTCTCCCTCTGTCTCTCCCCCTGCTTGTGCTCTCTCTGTCTCTCTTTCTGTCTCTCTCAAATGAATAAAAAAAATCCTTAAAAATTTTTTCCTTTAAAAATCATTTCTTTTCCAGGGGCGCCTGGGTAGCGTGGTTAAACACCCAACTCCTGGTTTCAGTTCCGGTCATATCAGGGTCCTGGGACCCAGCCCTGCGTCGGGCTCAGAGTCTTCTTGAGTTTCTGTCTCTCCCTCTTCCTCTGTGCCTCCCTCTCACGCACACGCTCTCTCTCGCTCCATCAATAAATCTTTCAAAAAATTCATTTCTTTTTCCAGTGAAAGGTCAATAGCTAAAACAGGACATAATTAACACTGGGTACCCCAGCCTAAATGATGCAAAGCCTCTGGAAATACAGTGCCACAATACGAGCATGACACAGCTTAGAAATGGGGAATGATCACCCCTCGGAAGCAGGGAGCTACCCAGCGGCACCAGTGCTAGACCTCTCCTAGGTCTGCTTATGTTCTTTTTTTTTTTTTTTTAAGATTTTATTTATTTATTTGACAGATAGAGATCACAAGTAGGCAGAGAGGCAGGCAGAGAGAGAGAGGAGGAAGCAGGCTCTCCGCGGAGCAGAGAGCCCGATGCGGGGCTCGATCCCAGAATCCTGGGATCATGACCGGAGCCGAAGGCAGAGGCTTTAACCCACTGAGCCACCCAGGTGCCCCTGCTTATGTTCTTTTAAGAAGGGGTTTGTTAAGCAAATTAAAAGTGTCAACAAGATTTCTGTACACTGTTGAGGCTACTTCAGAACACAGGCTGTTTCCAAACACGTGAAGCAGACCGGGGCTCACATGTGCACTCAGCTCCTGGTGGGTCCTGTAGCTGGACGTCAAGTGAGCCATTGATAGAGAGCTCGTAGAATGAAGGTCCGAGTCATTCGTCATGTTTACTGATTATTTCCCTAAGGCGTTTTATTGTCATGGTTTCCTAGGCCAATTCTTGCCTGGTCTGAAAGTAATAAAATATCTTCTTTTAATTGGAAAATAATTTAAAATGTTACTCATTGAGCCAGGCCTTCTCAGATATTAATCCAAATTACAACAGGACAGACTATTCCAGTCACGATACAGAGATTTACAAACCACTGAGTTCCACTGGCAAGGAACATTTTAAATTGGATGGTAATGCAGACAAATACAGGCATTGGGGTAAGAGAACAAAAAACTGGAGCTTAGACGCATTAAGTTAAACTATGCCCTTCAAAAGGCCATTTTGCAGTAAATATCAGGAGGCTAGACGAAGTCCCACTGCAATTTGGAACGAGAGTATCATCGGAAAGGAGAGAAAAGAGCTAAGAACCCAGGGAATCTCAGGTGATGCTCTCGCAAGCACCCAACTTGGGGATCAGTCACTGTCCCCATTTTGTGCAGGAATCCGTGGTCCTGCATGGTTAACTTGTGTCCCCAAGGTTCTAACACTAGGACCTGTGGTGGGCATCTACACGAGCAAAAAAGGAAAAGAGGGGCACCTGGGTTGCTCAGTGGGTAAGCCTCTGCCTTCAGCTCACATCATGTTCCCAGGGTCCCACATTGAGCCAGGATTGAGCCCCACATTGGGCTCTCTGCTCAGCAGGAAGCCTGCTTCCCCCTCTCTCTGCCTGCTATTCTGCCTATTTGTGATCTCTGTCTCTTTCAAATAAATAAATAAAATCCAAAAAAAAAAAAAAAAGAGAGAGAGAGAGAGACCTCCAGAGAAGGGCGTCCATGCAGAGAAGGTTTGCCGCAGGGGGTGCAGGGGTGTCCCGCTCAGGCTGCAGGGAAGCTTGGACAGCTGTGGTGTAGATGGTACCATCATGCAGCGCGTGAGCAGGGGCAGTGCTGGCGGGAGCCAGTGGAGGTAGAAGGGCTGTGGGCATGTCCCTGAGGGCGGAGACTGAGCCTGGATCTCTGCGCTCTGATCCCCCAGGTACTTGGCTCATCACAGCCATCAGGAATTTGCCAGGAAGTGGAGGACAAAGGAGAGGACGGGAGAGTAGGAGAAGCCCTGCAAAGCACAGGCAGGTGGGAGTCTGGACAGGGGTGGGCAAGGCAGCATGCCTTGGAGGACCACAGGCTTCTCCAGCCTCTGGGTGTTATGGTCACTTTGCCCAGGGCTTTTCAGGCAGGTGACATTGGGCAGGGTCCGGAGACATCTTTGGTTATCTGGGTGGTGCTTTTGGCTTCATGTGGGCAGAGGTCAGGGACGCTGTCCAGCCATCTGTAATGCCCAGGAAAGCCTCCCCCCAAGAGAATCGACCTCCCCCCCAAACATCAGTAGTGTCAGGGTAGGGAAGCTTGGCCCTGGACCGTCTACCTCTCCATTCGATTTTGTTCTTACTGAGCGACCTTCATCTCTGGGCTGTTTTGCTTCTGTGGCCGGTGGAACTCGACAGCTGCTATGATTTCTGTCATCGCAGCCACTAATGCTCCCGGGAACCGTGGTCGCCGTTCAGCTCAGTCTCATCAGGCCCCGGCACCACGGTCACCGTGCTCCCTGCTTGCCACACTGTGTCTCATTCAGCGCAATGGCAGGTCTGTGAGGTTGATCACATTCTGGTCCTGATGTCTAGAGGAGGACACAGAATCTCAGAAATACGAAGCAGCTGATTTCAGGTGACAGCAGCTGGGCTGGGAATCCCCACCCCGGCTTCTGAGTCTCTGGTCGTCACCACGGCCTCCGGTTGTCCCATTAAAACCATTCTGGACTTCTTCCTTGACCCAAACTGGAACACGTATTCTCCCTTAATCTCCCTTCCCACCTGCCGAGAGAGTGGGAAGTGTGTGGCTACCTTACAATTAAGGAAACTGAGGCCCACAAAGGTTTTGGCTCTTCTAGTTTCCTTAGTAGAGCTGGGATTCTGTACCAGGTCTGTCCCCCATCCTATCACAGCTGTCCCTGCTCACGGGAGCTGTGAGGAACGGGACACCCTGGATGGCAGACATGGGGTCTGTCGCCCTAAAAAGGGGCATTTATTGTAAATAAAGACCTCGGCACCCCTGGTCTACACGCCAGTACCTTCTGGGTCTGGGTTATTCATCATGGAGTCCTGATAATCCAATTGCTAGAAAGCTAGACGTCAGGCCCTGAGCCCGTATGACAGCTTCTGATGACCTCCCCATCACCCTGAGCCATCCGTCACCCTGGGACAGAATACAGCAATTAACTAAGCCCAATGTCCCACAAACCACTGCAAACAAGACGCAAATGCTGCCTTATGAATATTAGCGTGACTACGTTGGACACTTTTGAGGGTAGCAGCTGTACAGATAAACTTCCCCTCACGGAGCCCCGCGCCCTCTTCGGGCGTGATGACCTAGAACAGGCATCAGTGTCTGCCACGTCCTTAACGTCTGTCCCGACGACGCCGACTCAGAAGCGTTCCATCAAACGAGATGAACATTTCGTCATCAGTTCTGCTAGCTTAACTTCCACGCCTGGCCCCGCTTGAACTCGACTCTCCAGCGGCCGAACGCCACCCAGCACGTCCCGCATGAGTGAAAGAAGCAGAAAGCTCATTGGTTTTTAAGCTGCTGATTCCCCGCATTCATCACTAAGACACAACCCCCAGCTCCTGCTGGCAAGAGGGCCCGTTCGTGCCAAGGCAAAAACTCAGCAGTCTTATGTCTCCCTCGCCTTGGCCACTGCTGATAATTGGAAAATCACCTCGGAATTCATCTTGCAAAAACAAGGGAAGTCCAGTCTCCCGGCTGAAGGGTGCGTGGTTTCTAACTTCCTGGCAGATTGCTGGAGCCAGGCCCGAGATGACTCTCAGAAGAAAGCAGGCCTTGGGCGCTGAAACAGTAGGATAAAAGACATGTAGGTGCACATTAACTGTGGGGCCCTGTTCCCGGGTCTCTGGAACTCCGCACGTCAGAGAGGGCTCGTTTGCGAGAGCTAAAGGCGTGCGCAGGGGTCAGGGGAAGAGAGAGCTGGGCAAGTTAGACCGTTGCCAAGGTCAAGAGCATCAGCTGCGCCTTGAGTCCAGCGCACAGCGGGGACTCGGGGCTTAAAAGCACCTTGGTACTTGGACCCTCCCGGTTCATCCAGCCGATGAATACCAGGTACTGTTCAAGGCTCTGGGGGCTGAGCTGAACGAGAGGGCCCTGCTCTCTGGGTCTACATCCCAGAGGGAGACCAACAGTAAGCAAGCAAACACAGGACAACGATTCCGATAAAGAAGATGAAAAAACACAGGGTGCGCTAGAAATCATGTGCTGGGGAGGGAGTGCTCTGGTGCGCGGCTACACTGGGGAAAGTACAGCTGTGGTAAGAGGAGAGGCCACGCTTACGTCCCAGGGAGGAGGCCTCCAAAGTGGGCCCAGTCTGGCATGGACGAGGAAGCATGAGGCCGGAGCGTGGCCTCCCTGGGGCCGAGGGGGAGCTGGCGTGAGCTCGAAGCTGCTGGCCGGGCCGGGGACGCACTGCAAGCCAGGCTGGAAAGTGCAGTCCAACAAGAAGAAGCCAACATCTTGGCCTCCTTCTAGACCAGATGCTCAAGGTCAGCAAACCATAGACAAATTTCCCTACACTTCAGCCTGGGCTGTTTAAAATCGTCCCCAGGGAGCATCTCCATACGCGGTAACCCTCGGGAATGCAGTAGGGGCTCCCTCAGACCTGCAGGCGGGAGTGGTGGCCATGCCAGCTGTCACCCTCCACAGAGCAGCCCTTTGCCCTCCACTGTCCCTCAGAGCAGATGGAAGTACAGATGTCCCCACGCATGAGGATCACAGTTACGGTGATGAAGTTGAAAGCACCATCCAGAGCTCTCCAGAAGGAACCAAGAGCCGTGAGACAAGAATTAAAGGGAGAAAAGGACTTTCTAAAACATAGATTAGATTGTGTCACCCCCCCCCCAGCCCGAGCCCCCCATTGGCTTCCTAGAGAACCCAGCTAGAGCCCGACTCCTGCCCATGGCCCATGCACGCAGCCCTGCGAGAGCTGCCCAGCCTCCTCCCTACCCAGTCAGGGGTTCTGACAACTGGGAGAAGGAGGAGGAGGAGAAGAGGCTCAGAGGCTCCTGGTGGCCCCAGGGCAGAGCGGAAAGAAGGCTGCTTTGGAGCTGGGCTCGCCAAGAGACGGGGCACATGAATGAATATGCAGGGAGTGTGTGTGTGTGTGTGTACCTGTGGGAGCCTGAGTGTGAGTTGGGGGGAATGGGTACAACGAGGTTGGTTTGAGGGTGCCGAGGAAAACTGGCTCTGGGGGAGCGATGGGGCTTGGGCTCTGCACACAGCTGGAACGGTCGAGTCTAAATTCCACACGAACATCCCTCAAGAAGCTACGAGAGCTTCAGTCTCCTATCCAGAGAGCCAGCATCAAACGCTCTCTCTCTCTCGAGTGGGAAAAGCTCACGGTGTCTTCGCTCGGCCCCAGTGAGGAAGCTGCCGTGCCGCTGGGGGCTCGGGGGGGGGACGCCCTGGGTGCCCTGCACCCCCTGGCTCCGCGCACCTGCCTCCCAGCCCCGCGCCCTCCAACAAGCTCCCCACGCCCTGTCCCCCAGGGGGTGACTCCAAGACACTGCTTTGTGAGCCGTAGAGCACGACAAAAACGTTCATTATCCTCATTCCAGAACTCTCACTGGAGGAAAACCATGGCTTCATCAAGCGCTTCCGAGTGGGCACCAACCACCCAAGTTCTCCTCCTGTGTTTTCTCACTCTGGGACTGAATACTGAGAATCAGGGGGAAAATGTCCCAGAGTCGGGGGCACCAGCGGGCTTGAGCCAAATCTGGTTCCAGCATCAATTTTGTTCTGTTGACAAGAGGGCTTAACATTTCTTTTAATTAGTTGCCACTGTTGAAAACTCAGGAGACTTTACCTACTCTCTCGGTCCTGGCTTCTCTAGAAAACTGAGACAAGTGTGGCCCTGTTCCAGCTGCAGGGGAGCTGGGAACGCCATCCCCTGGGGGAGGACACCTGTCCCGCCTCCAGCTGCCAAGAGCCAGTGACTTGCCTGGTCCCTAAAAGCAAAAGGCCTTACAACCCTCTCCCTACATTTAAAAATGCATGATTGACCCATGATGTCTCCATAAGCTTGGGGGCCTCGTGTGAGCAGTCGCTGCCCCGGGGCATCAGGTAGGGTTCTGGGGTGCAGGGAAATGAACCTGACAATGCGGAGCCTCCGTGGGTCTCAGCAACCTGCGGCCTTGGTTCCCGGTCCCGAGGGATCCCTGACCTCAGAGCCTCGCCCCAGGAGCCATCTCTGCTCCGCGGGCAGTGGCCACTCCCAGCAGAGAGGGGGGCTGCGCCTGCTGACTTTGTGAGCCCAGAGGCCCTTGGAGCATGAGCTCCTGGGGATCCGAACCAGTTAGGGTTTGGTACCATCCGCAGGGCTCCCGGGCTGCGGTATCAGAGTCCACGCGGCCTGCACATGGAGAGGAGTCGGCAGGAGCCTGGCCGGCGACCTGGGGAGGAGTCCAGTGCCCTCTGCGGGAGGCTGGGCACGGCTGGCAGGGGAGCAATAGGGGGGCTGTGGCAAGGGGACCGCAGGTATCCTGACTGTGCTGCCGGTTACGCAGGTCCGCACGTGGGATAGGCGTGCTCACGCACGCACACAGAGGCGTGTGTGTGATGGTGACGACCTGAGAACCCCGAGTTGTCCCTCTGGTCGATTGCTGGTTTGGATATTGTGCGGCAGGCGCATAAGAGGGGACCCTTGGTTGGGGGGTGGGGAAAGGGCGCATTTCTTTGCAACATTCTGTGACTCTATAACTATTTTCAACAAGAAATTTAAAAACCAAACCAAAATCCTTATGGTGGTCTCTGCGTCCTGGCTTCTATGGGAGGATCGTTCCCCAACTCTGTGGATGCCTGCCCTGGGCTCACACGGATGCGGAGCCCAGCCTGCTCTGGACTTCCACGCGTGCACACACACACACACACACGCACACACACACGCACACATCGTGCCCCAAGGTCTCTGTGCGCACAGAGCTCACTGGAGGTTGGGAGGAGATGCACAGGACTTGTCGATGACCAGGACAGCTCTGTAGGCGATGTCCGAGCCACCTTGCAGAATTCCTGGCCGTCCCTCTGCCCCCTTCCTGTCTGCTCTTTGCCCTCCATGGCCCGCTCCTTCAAAAACAAACACGCAGACAACAGGAAGCAAAAAGTAAACAGGTGCCTCGTTCCTTTTTAACCAGAGCAGTCCTGCTCGAGCAGGGTCTCCCCGTCCCCACCCCGGGGAGCTTGACGAGGGGATCGCCTCCGCCAGCGCGGTCTGCCCTCAGGACAAGTGCGAGCCGAGCTGCTCTGCCCAGGGTCCTCTGCCGTCGGGTCTGCGCCGGTGCCTGGCCTGCGGCGCAGCCTCTGGGAGCCCCGGTGTATCTGCTGCCCCCCAGTCACTCACCCAGCGCCTCCGGTCTGCTTTTCAAACTGCTTCTTCCCTCCCTCTCTCCTTCCTTCTTCCCACAAATACTTGGTTGGCTGCTCCCAAGAGCAGCCCGAGGAGCCCAGAGTCGAGGGGAGCCCTTGAGCCCCTCTAGAGCAGCTTCCTGGCAGGCGGCCCACAAAGACGAAGGGCAAAGCCACCTCTCCTGTGTCCTCTGTCACCCGAAATGTAGAACATTGTTCCGCATGAAAACTGTCCTTCCTCTTTCCAGAGCAACGATTCTGACTTTTCCTTCTGTAGAACATGGGTCTGGGGACGCGTGTCCGCCAAACCCAGAGCTGCCTGACGGCCCTCGGAGCCCAGCGCGGGGATCCCATGTGTCGCCGCGGCAGGACGACACGGAGCCTTCGTGATGTCCATAAACGGAGAACCTGAAGAACGTCAGACGCCCGTTGCCCGGTACGTCGGAGACTAGAGACAAACCGAGCCACGGGTAGGCCCAGCCCACTGCGCACTTACCTTGAACCCTCAGCTCCTGGAACCGGGAAGAGTGTGTGTGAAATGATCGCGCAGCTCTTCCCTCGGTCCGTTCATTCGGAAGACATGGGCTCAGCGCCTCGCGGGCGGCAGCCACCGATCTGGCCCCGGGCAGGGAGCAAACAGCAGAAGGTGACAGAGAGGACCCTCTCCCCGGGGCACGTGCCGTCTAGTTACACGAAGGCAGACGCGAGCCTTCCATTCGGGGACAGGTCCTAGCAGCTTTTCGATGCGGAGGAAGATGGAGCTGACAAGGGACTTCGCGGTTTCGGTTCTCAACAGGGAAGTCAGGGAGGCCTGGGCAGAGCAGCCGTCCTACTGCGCGGGGCAAGAACATTCCATGGGAAGGGAACATGGAGGCTCAGGGGAGGCGACACTTCTCCTTGCCCTCCGAGGGTCTCCGGCCAGGCCTAAGAATGAAGCTGATCTGAGCAGACGAACAGGAGGCTTGTGTGCAGCTTGTCACGCACGCCCGGTCCCCGAGGGGAGATGGGGACCCGGCCGGAGCGTCCCCACGCCAAGCTGAGCAGAGCGAGGAAAAGAGAGCGGAAAAGCCACTCTCCTGTTCGGGGAGACTGCGGGCAGACAGCAGTTATGTTAACGGGCCCTGTGTGTGCGGATTTCTCTTGGCCTTGATGAGCTGCCCCCAGGGCTAAGACTGTCTCTCACCTCCGGGTACCTGGAGCCCACCGTCCATGCGCGGACTTTCGCCTCCTGCTCTCAGGAAGAAAGGGGGAGATCACCCCGCCCTTCCCGCACCTGCTGTTGTTCGAGGGCCCGCGGCTCCAGAGAACCCCCGTGCCAAAGTGGCGTAGTTTGGGGCGGCACATTCTGTCACCCTTCAGAGTGCAAAGTTCCTGAGGCACCAGCCTGCTTGGGGGGTGGGAGCAGCAAGGGGCCATGTGAGGGGAGCAGAGTGGAAGAGACGGTGGTGGTCTGAAGTCTGAGAGGGGAAAGCAGGGCTGGAGTCCCTGCCCTCATGGTGCCTGGAGGGGCCGGCGTGGGGCCTGGTGGCATTTCGAGCGGAGATAAGACGCAGCAGCGGCGGCCTGGGTTGGGGCGGGGGCTGGGGAGGAAAGGAGAGGCTGATTCTGGGAACATTTTGAGGCCCGTAGGATCTGCAGATGAATGCACGCGGGTGTGAGAGAGAGAGGACCCCCACTGAGGTCTTTGGCCGGAGCATCTGGAAGGATCCCGTTAACTGCGAAGGGAAGACGGGGTGAGGTGGGATTTGGGTGAAGGGGCTCAAGAGTCTAGCTTTGGACAAGTTAGGTTTGCCCATCTGACGGGGACAGAGAGAGCAGACGGGGGGCTCCTGTCTGGAGACGGACAAGCGAGAGCCATCTTGCACTGGTGCTGCATGGAGACTGTGGAGACCCGCCCCCCACCGAGGGCAGAAGACATAGAGAGAGAAAAAGGCCAGGGCCTATGTCCTAGGACCCCGCTTCTTGCTAAGAGGTCAGGAGGAGGGGGCCGCAGCCCAGGAGGCCAAGGGGGTAGCCCTGAAGAGGAGAGGACCAGAGGGGCGGGCTAGGCCGGGTACAAGGGGCACCAGTGTCTTGCTACTGCTGGGACACATCGTCACACACCAAGTGTGTGTCATAAACCGAGTGGCCTAGGGCAACACCCATTTGTTCTCGTATAGCTCTGGGGGTCGGATGTCTGAAATGAGTCAGCAGGACTGCCCTCCTTCTGGAGGCTCTTGGGCGGAATCTGTCTCCTTGGCTCTTCCAGCTCCCCGAGGTGCCCACATCCCTTAGCTCGTGGCCCCTTCCTCCTCCTGCAAAGCCAGCAGTGCCCACCCTGCTCTCTCAGCCCCCACCACCGTGTGTCCTTTCTCCGGCTCTGCCTCTCCTGCCTTGTTCTACAAGGCTCCCTGCGACGACACGGAGCCAGAGATGAGGAACTTCTCCCATTGTGACATCCTCACGTCACCACACCTGCCAAGTCCCCTTTGCCCTATCACCTAACGTATTCGCACGAGCGCAGGACGGATATGAAGGAGGAGTGAGTGGGGCGCTCGGGTGGCTCGGTGCGCGAGTCGTCCGACTCTTGAGTTCGGCTCAGGTCGTGCTCTCAGGGTCGTGAGATGGAGCCCTGTGTGGGGCTCGGTGCTGGGCGTGGAGTCTGCCAGAGACTCTCCCTCCCTCTCCCCCTGCGTGCACCTTCCCACCGGGCGTGCACACGCACACACTCTCTTGCTCACTCTCTCTCCTGGAAAAAAAAAAAAAAAAACAAAGGGGAAGTGAGTGGCCAACACATCAAGTGCCCTGACAGGTTGAGTAAGGTGAGGCCTGGGAACCCAGATGGACCCATGAGTCCAGAGTCACCTTTGACCTTGGCAGAGGCGAGAATGGAACGGCTTCTGCAGAAAAGTGGGACATCCCCACACTGTCCTTGGCACCAGACAATGTCAAGCGTCAAGGTCAAGTTCTCCCCGCATCAGCCTCTAGTTAACACATAATCAGGTGCTGTTTAACCACGGCCTCGAATCCAGACCTATCTCACCTGAGAAACCTGCTTGAGAAATTAAAAAATGTAATATCATATCTATCTGTCCTGTACCAGTTGATGGAGGGATGCCATTTTTTTAAAAAGGACGATTTAATGTTGGAGCCAGGAAAAGATATCTCGAAAGTGAAGTTCAGAAGACTTGCGAAATTCCAGTGACGCTAGATAATCTTGTTATAAGCATCAATAGCTACATAAGTGAGTGAGAATAATAATAAAAAGGTCAGCATTTATTTTGCATCTACTGTATCCCAGACACTGTGTTATTTTTAGGCACTTGGTGTGGATTACTAGATTTATTTTCCACAATAATAAAATTAGGAAGCTAGTATTATTAGGCTCAAATTACAGAGAAGAAAATACAGACTCAGAGAGGGTGAGTAACCCATTGAAGGCCACACAGCTGGGAAGCTGAGTACCATTTTTAATGCCCTGGCACGCTGCCTCCTGGTGCCACATGGCAGCCTGAAGCTTGGGAAGTAGGGAAAATTGGAACACAGTCCATAAACCATCAGAATTTATCGTAGACACTTGATCCTCCAAGATTTTTTCCCAACAACATAAAAGTAGATCACCCTCTGGTTTGCACTAGCTATTTCTACGATTGAAAGAAATTATGCAGAGAAAAGAAACACCTTCACATTGGCTCCTTCAGAACCCCAGCCCTCAGATTAACCACTGCTCCTGGTTCGGAGTACACATACCCAGATTTCTCCCCCAAGATGCTTGTTTTCAGACTCCATGTAACCAGACTAAATGTAATAAAGCTTTTATTGATGATCTATTTATTTGCCAAATGCTTCTTCTTGTAGAAGCAGGACAAGGCAGAGATTATAATGGTAAAGTTCTGGAAAGTTCCAGAACACCCAGTCGACTTTTGCTTAATAGTCAAATTCCCATGCTTGGACCCTGCCTCTTCCCTTCTCATAAACATTCTAAATGATTTTAAGAATTCTTTCCCGGGCCTCCATTGTCCCCAGACTCCTCATCCCTTGGCCAAGTCCACGAGCAATTCTGAATCGCTCATTAAATAAAAGATCTGTGTTCATACCAAAGTTCAAAGTATAATGATCTGTACAAAAAAACAACATTTACCCAACAGGTTAACTGGCATGTTTGAAAATGGACACTCCTTTGCCACCCATTGGTTGATCAGTGATAGCAAGAACCTTTAGGCAGAAGAGCTGGGCTATTTACATACTTTTTTTGGTACAAGTTATCTTTATGACACTTGAGGAAGCCCAACTAATCATTAAAAGTGGATTAAATCACAATTTATGTGCCCTTATCAGCAGAGCAATACAAATAAATAAATAGAGACCAACTAGCCAGGTAGAAGGAAGACCTGGTGGCCAAGGGTATTTAACGTCCGGCTCTTCTCCTTAGGACCAAGCAGCTGTAGCAGTCCGATGCTGGGGCAGGCCCGGCATATCCCTGCACTCCCTTCTACTCTGTGTTCAACTCTCTTTCATGTACAGCAGGCCCGTAGTCCTCCTGGGAAATGCCACATCCGCTGTCCAAGCTGGAAACTCTGGGCACTGGATTACCTGTAGAAAGGCCTTCTGAGCCCCCTAATTCCTGACAGGGGAGACAGCCCTGTTAGTTACAGCTACCCACATCACGAAGGAAGCAATCGCTGCATGGAGGAAAAAGTTTCTGGAAGGTTCCTTAAAACGAAGAGGTCATAGATATTGTGTGCATAAACATCACTGGAAAGCAGCAAGAGAAAACTGCCGTGACATTTTCTTAAGACTCTAGGATACGAAAACCAACTTCACCCTTCCTGTGTGCCCAAGAGGCGTTGGAAAAGAACAGTTAAGGGGCGCCAGGGCGGCTCAGTCCATTGAGCGTCTGACTGTTGATTTTGGTTCAGGTCATGATCCCGGGGTCATGAGACTGAGCCCCACGTCGGGCTCTGCACCGAGCATGAGCCTGCTTAAGATTCTCTCTCTCTCCCTCTCTCTGCCCGTCCTTGTTCGCTCTCTCTGTATCTCTCACTAAAAAATTTTAAAAATTTTGAAAAGTCAAAAGAACAAGAATAGTTAAGGGCTATGGACTCCGCCGTCCCGCTAGGCTCGAAAGTTGTCAAGGGCCCTCTCTGTCCCAGGCACTTGGGTACAACTGTCAACAATACAAACATCTCCTGCCTTTGAACAACATCACAGACAGATGGAAGATAAAGAGAGATCAGCCCCCACGAGGCAATAAACGATACACACACTAACGAGCCAGTTGCACAGTATTTAAGGTAGAGACGCTCTGAATCACAGTTCCCACCACCTGAACATGTCTCTTAGCCTTTCTGCTTTCTGTGAAAAGAAAACTGGCCCCTCCATAGGCTTTCTGGATGATTTGAGAGAGAACCCGCCCAGTGCTTAGCTCACTCAGCTCACACCGGCGCACAGGCTCCCTGGTGTAGACCTGCTGCACGGCCTGCGCGCCGGAGTTCACTATTGAACTCCGTTTCCGCTTGGGAGCTTCGAATACTTATGTGCTTACCACCGCCTCACAAAGATTTTGCACGTGAGTTAGGGGGCTGGGGAACTATTAAGTGGGGTGGCTCATCACCCTTAACTTTGGAAGCCCTGAGCCTACGGAAGCACCTGCTGGCCTCCCTTGCTCCCTGCTGCCCTGCAGAATGTTCACTTATTTTGAACTTCCGAGATTCATGTTGGCCATTTATCTGTCTCTGTTTAAATCTATTGCATTTCTGAGTGGTATCATAGATCCTCTCTCCCACGCACATCCTAGGACTACTGGGTCCAAAGTGTGCCCCAGAGGCAACACCAGTCGCAGAGAGAGCTGAATAGAAGGTACTAGAACAGCTGCTTTCTGCAGCCAAGCACTAGCTTGGCCTTCCCAGTCATTCCCCCTGTGGCATGCATCACACCCTTGGCCAGGGCCCTTCTCTACTAGGAGCCATACAGGCTGACCAAAGCGGATGGCAAGGAAATGCCAAGGAACATAATACTGCCCCAAATGCTGAAATGACAATGCTAGAGGGCGGTGAGAACCTTCTAGCAACCCAGGGGGCAGGCAGCTGGCCCAGGACAAAAGTCATCACGAGCATCAATGTCTCCTGGAGGAGCCAAGTGACCCATAATCGTAGGACAGGCACCAGATGAGCCCAGGCTGGCCCATCAGCGCCCTGGGCGTCGGTAGGAGACCAGTCCCGCGGAGGATGCTGGGTCTCCGGGCTCTCACCAGGGCCTCGCCGTGGCCATGGGCACACTGGGGGACACCTATGACATGCCAAGCGAAGGTCCGGGTCTGAGGCTCAGCAGACATGCCGCAAAGCTTGTATCTCACAAGGCTCCTTGGGATCCTTAGTGGGCGAATGAGAACCGAGCAGGGACAGGGAATCGCGGGAGAAAGGTTTGGGAAGAGGGACATGGGAGGGCAGATCAAGGAGGGAGCGGAGGTGTGTCTGAGGAGTCTGGGTGCGACGAGAAGGTTGTGCGCCCAAGAGTTAATTGTGGGTTTTTTTGTTTGTTTTTTGTTTTTTGTTTTTTTCATTTTAGACTAAATGCGGGCAACCTGCCTTGCGATCCGTCCCGATCCCCCAACAGCAGGGATGGCCAGTCTACCTGGGAGGAACTGCTCCACGCCCCAGGGGCCAGTGGGATCACCTCTCTTCCGTCTCTAGCCTCCTGTGCCCCACAGGCCCTTTGCCAGAAAGCCAGCATCTCCTTCCTGGGGTATCTCTCCCCGATCCCACAAATGTTCTCTTATCTAAGAACGCAAGGAGGCTTCTAGAGTCCAGAGGGAAGGGTCGGTTCAGATTCCACAAGGATCGAGGACTGGACGCAGCGTCTCCTCTCGGCCAGCTGCACCCCGAAGATGCCAGCTATGCCAAAACGAGACCCCGACTTTCCAGATCCTTCCAGAGACTGCCAGATGTGCCTGCTGCCCTGGGATCAAGGCTGGCCTACACACGGGCTCCAAATACTGCTGTCCAGATCTTTAAAACCCATCCACTGGCACAGCCAGCCTGGAGCCTGCCACGCGGGCCACCTCGCGACCCTGAGATGGTTTTTCATTATGATCCACTCGTAAAGGCTCCTCTCCTTTCCCCAGTCAGTGGGGCTGCCTGGACATTCTTGAAGGAAGAGGACCTTCTGGGGTGTCCCCTCCGTTCCCACCTTCTCAAATAGAGTCCCTCAGAGACTCCTAGGAACGCGTCTTTCAGTGACAGGCCCCCTAGTGGGTCCCTAGATGACCCCTCCCGATGACTCCTGGGAACGTCAGCTAAGAATAAGGAAAACAAATACAATTGTAGGGCAACTTCCCACTTAGGAGCAAAGTTGAGAAAATTGCAGTTTTGTCTCCTCTCTCTTTACCTCCTGCCAGTCCCCTTCCTCCATGTCACTCTTCCCCCCACTCACCCCAGGTGGCTCTTCCCCTGCTGCACCTCCCCTCCCGTCTCCCCCTCTCTCCTCTTAAGCCGCTACTTTTCCCCTCCAAGCCTACCTTGGTTTCCCCTCTCCGTGTCCATCCTCCCACCGGTCTCAAATCACCTTTTTTTTTTTTTTTAAGATTTTATTTATTTATTTGACAGACAGAGATCACACAAGTAGGCAGAGAGGCAGGCAGAGAGGGGAGGGGAGAAGCAGGTTCCCTGCCGAGCAGAGAACCCGACGCGGGACTCGATCCCAGGACCCTGGGATCATGACCTGAGCCGAAGGCAGCGGCTTAACCCACTGAGCCACCCAGGCGTCCCTCAAATCACCTTTAACAAATTTGTTGTTAATCGGTAGTTGAAATTCCTAATCACAAATTTATAACATAAATAGCAGCAGAACTTTCTAGCTGCACAAGTGTTAGAGCCATAAGTGCAAAATTACCAGAGAAGGCACAAAATAGGTGGTGACTGTTCAAGCAGAAAAACTCATTTAAATGATTTAAAAGAAGTTCTTAGAACACACCATTTTCCTAGTGACCTCCAAATAGTCATCGTCTCCATATCGTACACAGATTGTAATAGAAATCCCAGACACAGACCCAAGCATCTAGAAAACAAATGCATGACCGCTGGTACATGGGTTTCTTTTAAAAAGTGAATTAAGTTCCTCTTTGTACCATCGAAAATGGAAGAAAAAAAAAGTGTCTGCGCTATGCACAAGGATGTGAGGTAAAATCCGAAGAACTACGAGAGGCAATGTTGGGAGCAAGGCTGTCGGCAGGTGGAAAGTGTCTCCGTGGATAGAGAGGGTTCTCTGGCTGTGGGCCGGGGTGAAACCCATCCCCGGCTGGTGGAAGACTCGCTCAGGCCACATGGAAGCCAGTTCTGCAGGGCGGCTCCGGAAACCCATCCCAGCTGCCTGCCCAAGACTGCTTTCTCCTCTGCATTGCCTGGAGGGCGTGGGGTACCCCCATCATCTAAATAAATTTACTCACAATCAGCAAACAAGAAAATTCCACTGTAATTTTATTAAAATTTTGAAAAAAGTGAAAACAGAGTAGAAGGATTCCCTGGAGAGTTGTAAAACCATACCTTAAAGAAAAAAAAGAAAAAAAGTCAGGGGCGCGTGCGCGGCTCAGTGGGTTAAGCGTCTGCCGTGCACTCGGGTCATGATCTCGCTGTCCTGGGATTGAACCTGGCATTAGGCTCCCTAAGTGGGGAGTCTGCTTATCCCTCTGCCCCTCACCTAGCTCATGCTCGCTCGCGCTCTCTCTCTCTGTCTCCCAAAAATAAACTCTTCAAAAAATTTTTTAAATTAAAAAAATTAAAAATAAAATTAATCGGTCAACTGCAAATGATTTTAATCACCCCTTAGCTCCAGACCTGTATTTATTCTGTATCTAGCTGGCGACAACAACCCAACTCTTTCTGCAGACCACCAAAATGCTTGATTTCCATTACAAAGAATGTGTGAAATCCGCACAACAGGCGGGCGCTGCTGTGTCCGGTCCGGGGCGCGCAGTGCGCTCACGCGTGGCCTCGGGGTGTGCCCTCCCTCGCTCCCCACCCCCACCCTTTCTCCCGCCGGCCTTCCCACGCCCGGGAAGCACTGTGTAAGGTCTGAAGGTCTGGGAAAGGCTACAGTGGTCCTGCAGCTCCCGACTCCCAGCCCAGCCGGCCTCCCGCGAGGGCCTCCCACCATCCCCAGCCCCGCAGGTGCGCCCCTACCCCCTTCCCGCCCCCGTCTCAGCGCCCCCCGCAGGTGCGCCCCTACCCCCCTTCCCGCCCCCATCTCAGCGCCCCCCGCAGGTGCGCCCCCTACCCCC
>ML106442.1:0-21223 GCA_003697995.1 Taxidea taxus jeffersonii
GGGCCGGGGCCGGGGCCGGGGCCGGGCCGGGCCGGGCCGGGGCGGACGGGCCCGCGGGCGCCGCCGTCATGACGGGCCGCGTGTGCCGCGCCTGCGGGGGCACGGACATCGAGCTGGACTCGGCGCGCGGCGACGCCGTGTGCACCGGCTGCGGCTCGGTGCTCGAGGACAACATCATCGTGTCCGAGGTGCAGTTCGTGGAGAACAGCGGCGGCGGCTCGTCGGCCGTGGGCCAGTTCGTGTCGCTGGACGGTGGGTGCGCGCCGGGGACGCGGGGGGCGCGGGGGCGGGGGACGCGGGGTCGAGGGGACGGGGGATGAGGGGACATGGGGACGCAGGGGGACGAGGCGACACGGGGGCGCGGGGGTTGAGGGGGACGAGGGGACGCGGGGGGACGCAGGGGCCGCTGGAGCCAGGGTGGAGCACCGGGGACCCCGAGGACGCCGCGGGCCCTGGCAGCCCTCACGAAGCCAGGGGTCCCCGCCGTCCCCGCCCGCCGGAGCCAACAACGGAACTCACAAGAGGGAAGCGGGTGCGTTGGCCGCCCCGTCCCTCTGGACCTGCGGTCACAGCGGCCTCCCTGCGGTCCAGCTCTGGGACGGCGGCTCAGAGACGGTCACCGGGCCCAGCGTCGCCCCGAGTCCCCGGGAGCTGGCTCTGCGAGCCCCCCTGTCCCCGGGGCGGCCCGGCCCGCGGGATGTGCTCTGGGTCCCCATCTTCGGGTCGGGCATCTTCCCGTCTGCGGCTGCCGGTGACTTGGCCCTGGAGGGTGCTGCTGGCGGGAGGGGTCCTGTCCTGGCTGGGCCGTGACCCTGTTGAGGCGGAGGCCGGCTGTGGAAGGCCCGCGGGGCGCCGTGGGTGCTCGCGGTGTCCTCTCTCCAGCCCCTGCCCCTGGGCGGCGGCGGGCCCTGGGCACGTGCGGCCGCGGGGTTGATGTCTGTCGCCGGCGTCTTCCCGGCCGCGTGGCGAGCCTTGAGCTGTGAGTGGAGGAGAGTTGGAATAGATTCCGGGCTTTTCTGCTTAGACAGTCCCGTTGCCTGTCAGTAAGGCCGTTTCCCTTTCTCGCCGTTCGGCGGTGCACCTGCCTCGTGCCCAGGCTCGGGGAGGCGCTCAGTGTCGCCCCACGGAGTGTTCGCGTCGCCTTAGGTTTTGGGTCCATGAAGGTGAGGAAGTCCCCGTCGTGCGCCTGGTGCACCGAGAGTTGGTGCGGTGAGCGGGGCTGGGTGGCTGCTCCGGCCGCTTCTGGATCCACCAACCGCCCAGCTGTCTTCAGTCGCGCGTGTGCCTGAGCTCGAGGGCTGGACCTGCCTTTCCTCCCAGGTAAACCCACTCGGTCCTAGAGCGCTGCCGTCGCGCGGGCGGCGGACTCGCTGTGCCGACCTTTGTTGGGGATGTGGATGGCGAGGTGCTGCCTCCCGGGCACAAGTGGGGGCTCGCTCCCGTCCCTCATTTTGTTTCGGATGAGACTGTAGCGTTGCTGTTCTGTCTCTCTTGCCCGCTGGTGGCACTCACCAGTGGAGACGTCTGGGCCCAGAGGTTTTCTTTCCCGACGGTTCGGCACCCCAAGGCCGGGGGCTTGAACAGCGCGGGCCGTCGTCTATTCGAGACACCCTCTCGCGGGGCGGCTTGGCGGTCGGAGGGGCTGCTCCATTTGCTCTAAGCTGCAGAGCTGGGGGTGCCCTTCCCTCATCCTTTTGAGGTCTGCAGGGTCTCTCGTCGTGCCCCTTTTCCTGGCCATACACTTCTTCTCATGCCTTCTCTCCTCTTCCCTTTGTCCATCTTGCGGGAAGGTCACCACTTCAGTTGATCTCGGCAGAGGATGGTTTGGGGTCTGCTTGGCTTCTCCCTCCCGCTCTCTGCCCCTCACCTCTGATGCAGGGCGCATGTCTTCGTGCCCTTGTGCGACGACTTCCTGGGACGCCGGGGTGAGGGCTGCCAGCACTGTGGTGTGGGGTTGTCACACATTGTCAGATTGTCCCTCCAGCCACTGGAAAGGGAGTGAGGACAGCAGGCAGAATAGATGGTTGGAGGAGCCGACATTAGGGTTCCCTGTGGAAGGGCGCTGTGCGGAGTACACCCCCACCTGTTGACTGGCTGCCCTCCCTGCAGTTGGGGACACAGGCTGCAGGGGAGAGGGGCACCCTGAGAGAGTCCTGGACGTGAGCGGGGTGCTCCCGCCTGCGTGCAGTCTGCGTGCAGTGAAGCCGGTCTCACAGGTGCTGCGGAAGGCGCGATTTCACGGTGTGGAGACGCTTCCCCAGCCCAGCCTGGCTCTGTCCTAGGGGCTTGTTCTCCTGGGGGCCCGCAGGGAGGGGCTGCAGATGCTCCGTGGGTTCTTAGCCCCCAGGCTGGCGGAGAGGCTGCTCCTGGGGCAGCCGCTCAGTGGCCCGCCCTCTCCCCTGTGCCTGCTCAGGGCCGTGATCTCGCGACCTGCCAACGTGGGTTCCCCCAGCTCCCGGGCGGACGAGCGCGTGCCAGCTGGCTCCTCTCGGGTCCTCCTCCGCTCCAGCCTCACCTGAAGCCGAGCTTGCTTCTCAGAGCTCAAAGCCCAAGGTCCCTCCCATGGTCACTATCTTTCCTGAGCATTCTTCCCCGTTCCTCAAGAACTGGGTATGGACAGTTAGCATAGGGGTGTACCTGGGACTCTGTAAATGAGACGCCAGGGCCATGTGGCCAGAGGCCCTGCCTCTGTGGGCTCCCGACTGGGCTCTTCCCGGCAAGCACCCATTGCGTGCCAGGCCTGGCCTCTAGGCCCTAGGAGCTCTGGCCCCCGAGTCCCTGGAAGATACTCTTGGACCAGCCCAGTGTGAGGCCGGGGCCCAGTGCTGGTGTGAGGGCTACGGCGGACGTCCAGCACCAGCCTTCCGCCGGTGGGCCCGGGCGTGAGGAAGGCAGCCAGCCGACAGGAGGGATGGGTGTGTGAGGGCGGCGCGCAGCTCAGCGGGGCCGGCGTGGCTAGTCAGTGGGCAAAGTCGGTCAGGCTGGGGCCTTAGTGGGGTCCTGAGGCAGGGTCCTGCTGCTCCCCTGGGGAGGGGCTCGGCCTGTGTGTGGCTTCCCCGCAGGGTAGGTGTGAGTGTGCTGTGCCGTGTGTCCGCCCTGAGGGAGCCGGCAGCCCCTCCCCCGGGCTGTCCCCTCTGCCGCTGGCGGTGCCGACCCGCTGTGGACCTGGAGTTGTCAGCACCGCTCCCGGAGGAGACGCGGCCTGGAGGCGGAGGGAGCTCGGCACCAGGCCGCCTGTGGTGTCTGCTCCCCTGGGGTCCTTCCCTCTCTCCCCCGGGGAGCTCTTGCCATGGTTTCCATAGTCACAGCTTTTCATGGCTGCAGACCTCGGCCTGTGAGTCAAGGCGTCTGTAAGCGCCGGCATCGTCACAGATCGGAGTGGAGAAGTGCTTTCCACTGTTTGTGTTGATGAACACTCCCCCCCTCCAGCCATAACACAGTGAGGAAGGTTTGCAGCCCCCAGCCCCGGATGGGGAGGGCTCCCAGGAGCGGGGCCGCTCTTGCTCCGCCCTAGGGCATGGTGGGACCCGCACACGCCTGCCTGGCCGTGCCCTGCCCTGCCGCCTGTGACTTGGGCCTCTGAGCACGGGGTGCTGTCCTGGCCAAAGTGCCTGTTCCCAGGAGACGTCGGCTCAACTCCGCTCAAGGCCCAGGCTGGGACAGGGCTGCTCTGCCTACGGTGTCGCTGGCGGCGTTTCTCATCCACCACGCTCCGTGTTGTGTGACTTCCAGAATCAGGATGTTAATCCCTTTGGAACAGGGTCTTTGGGAGCCGCATCGGGTGGAAAGGGGTCTCCACCTAGCTCCCTGTGTCACCCGGTGTCCGTGTCCAGGCAGAGTCCCAGGACGCAGCACTGCTGTGGCCTGGTCCGGCGTCTTCTGGGAGCCCCTGAGGGCCTCATGTCCCGGACTGCTGAGCCCACCTCCAGGGCCTCTGGGGAAGGGCTTACGCAGCAGCGACAGAGACCCTCCCTGTAAGTCAGGTTCTTAAAGGCTGTGCTTCCCCGTGTTGTTGGAGTGTGTGGGTGAACAGGGGTGGTTCTGGGGTGCTGAGGCCCCGCAGCCCGGCCTTCTCTCCCTGGTGTTGACGTGTTGGTGTTGCTGGCTTTGGTCCCCCTGCTCACAGTGGCCAGGCTTGCGGTGGCCCCTGGGTTCCTGGGTCTGCAGGGGGCGGTGGTGCGGGGCGTGGCATCGGGCCTTCTGCCGCCGTCCGCCAGGGGGCGGTCTTGGCTCGGTTGTCCCCGTCCTCCGGGCGCTCCCCTGATGGGCTTTGGTTGCAGGCGCCAGTTAGTGGGGATTTCTGATGTTTTTAGAAGTGGAGGGAACAGCGTGAAGGGGGCCTGACAGCCAAGGGGGCCTGCCTTGGCCGTTGTGAGCGTGGGCAGTCGCTCAGCTTCCCGCTTCAGAGCCCCTCGGCCTCCTTCGTTACCGGGTGAGACTCGCCAAACACGCACTTTTTGTACTGCCCACGCGTGCATCCCAGGTCCCAGCCCCGGTGGGTGTTGTCTGCTGGGTGCCAGACTCTGCCTCAGGGTGGCCAGCAGGCTTGCGGAGGGCACCGAGTCTGGAGGGGACCAGATCCCAGTGTGTCCTGAGAGCACCTGATGCCCTGAGGCTACGCTGGGGGGGCTCCGGGAGCACGGGGCGGGGGTGTGTGTGCGCGTCCGTGTGCGCGTGCACCGGCCCCGTGTGTGAGCGGGTCGGGAGACCGCCCCAGGACGGAGCCGGGCCAGGCACGGTGCCGGGTCCTCCCGGAGAGGCGGGGAAGGACAGCACAGGAACAGGAAGTAGAAGTCTCAGAAGAGCAGCAAGGGGGTGACCTCTGGCGGTTTTGCGAGATTCTGAGGAGGAAGGAGATTGCGTTTAACGCCCAACCAGAGTGAAGTCTTCTTCATTTTCTTTTTTTTTT
Source organism: Taxidea taxus jeffersonii (assembly GCA_003697995.1). Classification (NCBI taxonomy): domain Eukaryota; kingdom Metazoa; phylum Chordata; class Mammalia; order Carnivora; family Mustelidae; genus Taxidea; species Taxidea taxus. Next base: position 4,910 of record ML106442.1, read on the forward strand.
AAAGATTTTGTTTATTTGAGAGAGAGAGCAGGAGGGAGAGGGAAAAGCAGGGAGCCCGAAGAGCATCAGGTAGCATCTCTGAGGTCTGCCTGGCCGTCCTCTGTGTCTGAGCGGGGAGTGGCGGCGGGGCGGCACGTGAGACCCCCACGGTTCTTGGTCCTGCAGGCGGGGCTTTGCAGGGCTCACAGCATTCCACTGTTCTTTTTCTTCCTTTCTCTAAAGGCTGTATTCATTTGAGAGAGAAAAGAGGGAGAAAGAGAGTGTGAGCACCAGCACGTGGAGAGGCAGAGGCAGAGGGAGCAGCAGGGTCCGCGGAGCAGGGAGCCCAACGTGGGGCTCGATCCCAGGACCCTGAGATCATGACCTGAGTTGAAGGCAGACAATTAACGACTGAGCCCCCCAGGTGCCCCCATTATCCTTCTTCTAATGCAGTAGTCCGATTGTTTATTAAAAGTGCGCATGCAGGGACGCCTGGGTGGCTCAGTTGGTTAAGCAGCTGCCTTGGGCTCAGGTCATGATCCCAGCGTCCTGGGATCGAGTCCTGCATCTGGGCTCCTTGCTCAGTGGGGAGCCTGCTTCTCCCTCTGCCTCTGCCTGCCTCTCTGTCTGCCTGTGCTCACTCTCTCTCTCTGACACACACACAAAAAAGTGCGCATGCATTTTAATTACGACAACATGGCGATTTTTCTCTTTTCCTAAATTAAAAGCTGGGGTGGTGCTGGAGACAAACAGGCCAAGATGTGGCTGCCGTGGCCAGGTGCTTTGAGTGAATGGGCCTTCCTCAGTGGTTCTTGTGTGAAAAGATTGCAAATGCAAAGATCCCCAGGTTGGAAAAAGCCACCACCACCAAAACCGGAGGGTAGGAGATGCAGAGCCCTGACCTCAGCCCCGCAGCCCAGGGTCAGGCTCTAGGGGGCTGGCAGGTGGTTTGCTGGTGGTTTGGGGAGCCCCTTGGTGCCCATCCAGGTGGTTGAATGTCCTCTGGGCCCTGCAGCTCTCCAGCCCCCAACAGGCCCTGCCTGATCCTCTTCAGGCCCTTGAGGACACACTGTTGGTCCTTGTCCCCCCCGTCCTTTGTGACCAGCTTCTTGAGGACAGGACGTCTGCGGCGGTGGTCTGCTGGGGCAGCAGTAGAAACCAGAGCTCTGGGTGACAGCAAACCCATCCCCAGGTGGTGAGTGACACCTGTCCTGGGCACCACGCTCTACAGGACAGGACCACTGGGAGGGTCCTGAGGCCTTAGTAACCATGGTAACCATGCAGGAGGCAGCTGAGGATGCTGCCCAGCCGGGGTCTCGCCCTCCCAAGGCCCCTCTACCCTGCCACGGGGGTGGGAGTGCCGGGCCCCGGGCAGCAGGCTCCCGGCTTTGCTTCTGGCCAGCCCAGCCCAGCCCGTGGCCTAGCAAAGCCCACCTGTTGCTCTTTTCTGTGTTTTCTTGTCTTACTTCTTCTCATTGCCAACTGAACTTAGGAAGTGTTCTGCTGAGAGCGTTAAGGAACCTGTGGGTGCTGCTTTGGGGTTTGGTTGCGGTCCCAGGTATGCTGGACATCATGCTTGCTCTGCACTGTCCGTGCTGCTGGCTGCCCGTGGGTGACCTGGAGGTCTCTGCTGGCCACAGACATGGGTCTTGTGCTTTCCCTGGGGGCCTGTTCCTGGACGCAATCTGGGTTCCTAGTCCTCCCAGGTCTGAGTTTCCATTTCGTTGTCACCCATGTCCTGCTCCATTCCGCAGGCCCAACATCTTGCAGCTGAGGCTGTGAGGTCCCCTAAGTGCAGAAGCCTCTCATCCTTCCGTGCGCACTTGCTCACACACGCACCGGCCTGTACGATGGGCAGTGCTTCCCCTCTCTGCTGCCTTTCCTCGGCCACCCGATGGTGGGGTGTGTAAGTCTGGCAGGCAATCCAGACGGCCACCTGGCTGTTCTCAGAGCGTCACGGCAGAAGTCCCAGCCCCAGGGCCATGCAGAGCAGAGTGTGTGCCCCTTCATGGGGCATCTCAGCATTGGTGCAAGACCCAAGGCAGAGTGCCTGCAGGCCTGGCTATGGCCACTCATTGGGACCGGGGCCCCCTAGGCTGCCGTTCTGTGGGTGGGCGGCACACGGGTGGATGGAGGAGTGCTTCCTGTAGGCCGGCCGGCTCATGGGCTCTGGGCTACAGAGGCCTACAGCCCAATGGCTGGCGGGCCGGGCGCAATGACCAGCGGCCGTGGGCAGGTGTAACTCCTGTGCGAGGTCTGGCGCGGGGCCCACGGAGGGCCCTGGGGCAGGGGTGCTGTAGTCTGCGGGTGAGCTGTGTGCTCTCTAGCTGCCATGGGGCAGCATGTGCTCTGGAACACGATTAAACATTGCAGGTGGATGTGGCCCCCCTGCTGTGGCTCAAGGTCAAGGCCATACACGTACTGGCATGTCTGAGGGTGGGGAGGTTCGCCAGTTGCTAAGAGTGGCAGGGGAGGTCCTAGTTCTCCAGCCATGAATGCTGGTCCCATGGTGTCCATGCTTCAGAGATGCCCCATGCCGTGAGGGTCGGCTGGTGTGGCTCTTTCCTGCCAGGTTTTGACTAATCAGTCTGATTTGTTTTTCTAGGTGCTGGCAAAACCCCAACGCTGGGCGGCGGCTTCCACGTGAACCTGGGAAAGGAGTCCAGAGCACAGACCCTGCAGAACGGTATTCCCCATGGCGGGCGCTCTGGAGGAGGGCAGGTTTCAGGGGTGAAGGGCAGGAGTGGGCGGCCTGCAGTGAACCCTGGCTAGCGTGTCGAACAGGAGTGTCTTGCTCTTGACTTCTGGGGAAAGTGTCTGGTCTCGCATCAGTAAGTAGGACGTTAGCTGTGGTCAGCTCAGGCAGAGACGCGTTCTGCCGGGCCCTCTTGATGTTTGCGTGAGGACACTTTCAGGAATGTCAGGGCACAGCAGAGTGCCTCCTGCTGCTGCATCCTGTGTTCTGTGGTCTTCACAGGTGGACCTCAGAGGCCCCGCAGCTTCCGCACAGATCCCGCAGCTTCCGCGCAGACCCCGCAGTAAAGCATAGTGGTGCAGAGTCACACAGACTGCGGGGTTCCCAGCACGTGCGGAAGTGACGCTGGCACTCTGCTGTGCTCTGTTACGCATGCGATAGCATCACGCCTGGGAAGTCAGTGTGCATGCCTTACTTAAAAATCCCTCCTTGCTAACCACGCTCACCGTCGTCTGGGCTCCCAGCCCGTCCCAGTCTTCGCTGGAGGAGGGTCCGGCCCCCACGGTGCCGGCTGCTGACTGGTGGGGGGGCTGGAGGCTGGGGTGCCCGTGGCCGTTTCTTAAAACGAGACAGGAAGGACGTCTGTCGCGCCGACGGGCTCTTCCCTCCACGAACGATTTCTCGGTAGCAGGCGATGCTGGGGACAGCACCGGACCCACGGGACAACTTCCTCCAAAATGGGAGTCGGGCCTCCCCAGCCCTGCCGCTGCTTTACGACTCGGTGTGCGGGACGGTCTGGGCCCCTTGTCATCTCCGCCGCCCTCACGGCCTCTCCCCGGGCGCAGGCTCCGCCTCAGGAAGGCACCTTCTCCGCTCACCCCCAAGAAGCCTCGCCGCCTCCTTTCAAGTTTTAGCGGGAGACTGTGGCCGCTCAGTCCCGTCTTCTGGCCCCGCTCCTGGTCCTGCTTCTCCCGCTGTTTCCAGCACATCTGCGGGACTCCCCCCACTCAGGACTCGGACCCTCGGCGCCACCCACGAGGGCTGGAATCCACTTCCTCCAAACAGCTGTGGGTGCTCTGACTCTTCCCAAGCCCGCGGACCCTCTTGACGGCGTCTGGAACGGAGACTCCTCTCAGGACGTTTGTGTCAACTTTGCCCTGATCCGCCAGAGGAATCACTATTATGGCAGCTGTGGCCTTAGGACAGGCGGTTCTTGATGATAAGACTTAAAAATCGGGTCATTCCTTGACCTGTAGGCCGGCTGCCGTGGCAGCAGGCGCGGACAAACATTAATCTCACCGTCCAGCTCTGTCCGGGCTCTTGGGCACCCGGGGGCCCTGCCAGTGAGCACTAATGTCTGTTGGACTTTTTTAAAAAAAGATTTTATTTATTTATTTGAGAGAAAAAGCATATGCAGGGGGAGCGGGAGAAGCAGATCCCGCTGAGCAGGGAGCAGGGCTCAGTCCCAGGACCCTGGGATCATGACCTGAGCCCAAGGCAGACGCTTAACCGACTGAGGCACCCCGGCGCCCGCGAGCAGTAGGCTGGCGGGAGATCTCTTGTTTTCTGAGCAGCAGGTCTCAACAGCGGGCTGGAAATGTTCAGTAAACAGTGTCATCGGGGCTTTGTGGTTCCGCTCATGGAGCACAGGCAGAGTAGAGGCAGGAGGACTGTTGGGGCCCAGATTTCAGGAGGGTAAGCGAGCGCGGCTTCCACTCAGTCACCAGCTGCGTCGCCGCTAACAGGGCTCAGCCCGGCCCGAAGCTTAGACGACAGGCCCTGGGCTTGCCTCTCCCGCTGCGGAAGTCCTAGATGGCCCTGCGTGGCTCGCTCTCCTGCAGAACGCGCTCAGCCTCTCCACCTGCACGGCGGGCTCCCCTCGCACGGGTTGCTGTGGAGCCGGCTGCTTGCCTGAAGCCTCCCGAGCCCACCTCTGTGCGTCCGGGCTCTCCCTGTGCAGGCTCGGCCCCTCCCCGCCTCCAGGGCCCCGAAGAGTCGGGCCGGCTCGGGACCAGGCTTTGGCGGGAGGGAATGCTGTGGTGGCCGGTTTGATATCTCCGGACCGCTCAGACTTTCCCCCATCAGCGCGAAGGCGGTCTCGCTCTCTCATCATCCTGTGTTCGCTGGAGTTTTCCTCTGCATCCACGACCGGGCTCACCGTCTGGTGTAAGAGGCCAAGCTCTCGGCCTCTCTCGCCTTCCACGTGCCTTGCTCCCGCACTCACTCCCAGCTTTGATGTAAAGCGAGAGACGGCGGCTCCTACTCTCACCGGACACCGTGGAGAGACCACCGTGGGCTTATCTAACTGGCCGAATTCCAACATTGTTGTGTCTCAGGGACCAGGGAGGCCCGGGAGCCGTCAGGACACACACGAGGCTGATGAAGTTCACGGTCTTCCGTGGGCGTGGCTCGCCGCGGCCAGAAGCCATTACAACAGGAACATCGAAGATCACGGGTCACAGACCACCGTAATGGCCCCAACAATGAGTAAAGGTTTGAAATGTTGGGAGAATTACCAAAGTGTGACCCAGAGACATGTGAGCAAGTTTGGTTGGAAAAATGGCGCCCACAGAGGTGCTGGCAGCAGGGGTGTCAGGAACCTTCCGTCTGAGAAGCGCAGTGTCTCTGCAGGACAAGACATCTGTCTGCCGGGAAGGCGGCTGGGCGAGCTTTGCGCTCAGGGACCTCCACCCCGTGGGTGCGTGTGGGGCCCACTCCGGCCACAGCCCGGGCGTGTGGTCAGCACCTCGGACGCGTGCTGCTTCCTTCGTGGCCGTGGTTTGCTCTTAGTGTGGCTCATTCTGTTAGCGGTGACGCCGTGTGCAGGACCTCCATCCTTTGAATCGGACGGCCCAGCACGTGGTCACGTCTGGTCCCCAGGGCCTGTGAAAGGAGGGTTTTTCTGCACACGTGTGTGCATGTCCCTCAGGCCAGGCTCCTCACGATGCTTGCTGAGTTTGGTTTGGCTCGTTCTGTCCCCTGAGGGCACATGAAAACCCCACGGTGACGGTGGGTCCCCCCGTAGTGTGGTCGGGCTTCTGTCTGACCGGGCGCGCAGAGATGTGGACTTGTTCCTTGCGGGCAGCCCGACCCTCTGGTGCACAAAGAGCACTCTGCCCTTGACCCCGTGGTGCCGGCCCAGCTCCGCCCACTTCCTTCCAGCTGGTGCAGCCACACTGTGCGCTTCCTCCTCAGCCTACCTGAAGGTCTTCTGTGTGTGCAGGATGTTCCCCGGTGCAGAGCGTCTGCTCTTACCAACCGGCGCGCTGTGTCCACTGGGCTCGCGCACGCATCCGAGCCTGCACTGTTGTAAGAGCGGCCTTGGTGCCCACACAGGTGGTGGGAAAACCGCGGAAGCAGTCCGTCCATGAGGAGTACTGACCTCTTGGCTCAGTAAGTGAAGCGGACTGTGCCGAGTGCTCTGTGGGCGTCAGCCGAGCTCCGTGGGGAAGCGCTCTGCCGCCCTGGGAGCCTGCAGCCCTGAGACCCTTGCTGTGGGCCTCCGCAGACCCTTCCGCGGGGCTCCTGCTGGGGGATGGCGGCCTACAGGACGGCCTGACTGCCTCTCCACCAGCCTGGGTGGGTGTCCCCTCCTGCCACGGTCAGCATCGCATCTTTGCCCCCTGAGCTGGGGCTGCGGGGCTCAGGGAGGCCAGTGGGTCCAGCCCGTTTTGTTGCTTCCGACCGGAGCTGTCCACACAGCGCTGGGGACCAGCGTGGTCCTTGCCTGGCGGTGAGCCTGTGTGGTGTTGCCCTCCTGTCCCCAGAGATTTCCTTCTCTCTTGGCGCTGGCGGGTTGATGGCGGTTTCGTCTCCTTCCTGTCACCTGTGGAGCTCTCGGGGCACGTTGCCGTGGGTCCTGCACACACTGTCCAAGGAGTACTCGGCACGTCTCTGATGTGTTGGGGCTCCTCCCACCTCCTGTGGGCGTTGTGCCTTCCGTGCTTGCTGCTGCGTCCTGCTGGGTGCTGGTGCCCCCTCCTGCCCCGCGGGCACGTGGTGCGCTGACCCGCCGCGGAGAGGCGCTCGTGGGAGCCCCGGCCTGGTGCCGCACCCCCTGCCGGGTTGGGTGCAGCCTGGGGACAGAGCTCCCGGCGCTTCCGTTGCAGTAGCTTGCCGTTCGTAGGAAACAGGAGAGCTGGGAAGTGAGCCGCCTGACAGCGTAGGCCCCGGTCGAGGTTCACGCTCATGGGGCTTTGCCGTGTCCTGGCCTCCGCCCCGAATGGCGCTGCTGCCCACACCTTTCCCAGGCCTGTCTCTGGTTTCTTTGGCTGTGGACTGCGGTTGTGGTTTGCAAGCAGGTCAGCGAGAGAGACCCCGCGGGCCCTTGTCCTCGCTCTGAGTACGTGCGGAGCGCCCGGCAGGTGCCCCACAGAAGGCAGGAGCTGGCGACCCCGAGCCGTCCGCATGGAAGGTGTCTGCCAGGCTGTGTTGGTCTCTCTTCATCTTTCCTAACCGGGCCCTTTGGGGTTCCCGTCTGTCTCTGGAGTCGTGACTCGATGGGTCCTTTTGTTGGGAGACACTTCTGTTCTTCCCGCGGGTCTGTCTGCTCTGTAAGTACGCGGAGAGCGTGGAGCACCGAGTGCACCGGCCGGCAGTGCTGCCCGCTCAGCGTCCGTGCTGACATGAGCCTCACCGGTCGGGGAGGTCGTGTTCCTGGAGGCCAGGCCGCTGCTCTGCCCCGGGGCCTGTGTTGTGGGGGGGCACCACGCCGCCCGCCCGGTGACCTCTGGGGCTTCCCTTCGGGTCGCCGGCCGCGGCCGCACGTGTCGTCCTTCAGTGGCGGCTGCTGGTGGGCGAGTGACCGCGAGGGGCGTCTGGGGCAGCCGGGGAGCGCGCTCACATGAGCACGGCTGAGCCGTCCGCCCGCCGCCCGCCGCCGTGTGAGCGCAGGGCCACCGCGGTCCTTGGCGTCCAGTGTGTGTGCACTTGGCCGTCGGGAGAGCCCGTTCCTGGGAGGCGCCCGCCCGCTGTGCCTTTTGCATGCGCATTTTGAGAAGAGCCGCCATTCTGTCCCCGCGTGGTCGATGTTTTCACACATCCCGGGTCCGAGTGTGTGCTTGAACACCCGCACTGTGGGTCCTTTCCCCAGCTGATGGCTTGGCTTTTCGCGCTGCTGTTTCTTCAGGCATAAAAGTGTCCGAATTTCAGTGAATCCAAATACGTTGGTTTATGGTTAGGGGGTTTTGTGACTTAAATTGTGTCTCCTCCAAGGTCTGAGCACCCCCCGTGTTTGCGCCCGGAGGCGTTGTTGTTTTCTGGCGCGCGGTTAGGGCTGGGACCTACCGCAGGTCGGTCTCGTGCAGGTGGCGTGAGGTTGGGGTGAGGTTTCCATTTTTCGGTGCGGGAGTCCAGGTGTCCCGCCCGTCTGCAAGGCCGCAAGGCTGTGGTGAATTGCCCTGGTTCTGTGCATGTTCGGCTTCCCTCGCTCTTCTGAGAAAAGCCCCCTGGGACCACGGGGCACCCTGCCCGCTGTCTGTAAGGGCCCCAGCATCCTCCTGGACGTGGGGGAGAACACGAAGCCGTCTGGGCCTTCGTCTGGGCCTTCAGTTTTCTTTCTTAAGTCTAAAGGTGGAAGGCGTGGCTTCTCGGATGGGACGCCTTTTCCTAGGGTTTAGTGGGACCACGTTGGTTTTCTCTTCCCTCTTGTTGGATTTGGTAAGACGTCCTTTCCCGACTCAGACTGTTGTCGGGGTCGCTGGTAAGACCCTCTCCCTGGGCTCCGGGGCCTCCTGACTCGGGAGGACGGCCTTCTTCCTTCCCGACCGTGCTGATCTGTGCTCCCCCCGTTCCTCTCAGGCGGTCTCGCTAGGGATCGATCAGGTTGGCAGCTGCATCCGTCTTGGCAGAGCGTCCGCTCCTGGGCCTTCTGTCCTGTTTGTTTCCTGCCCGACGGGTGCTCTCTCCATCACTCCTCCCTCCAACACGTTCCCAGTTCTTTTTCAGCCTCTTGACTTGGAAGATTGGCCACTGTTCTAGGCCTTCTTGTGGCGGTGTTTGCGATGGCGGCTGTGCATGGCCGCCGGCTCTGCTCAGCCGGAACCCTCAAGCTCAGAGACCGCGCTTTCTCCTTTTCTGTGGCTTTCTTCACGCTCGGTTCTAAACAACGTCTGGTCTCCCAGCGGAGCTGCCGAGCCCCTGGAGCAGTGCCCTCCACCGGCGCCCCTGGTGCAGATGTCTCCCACGGCCCGGCTGCCGGGGGCTGCTTGTCCCGGGGGCTGCGGGCCGCCTCGTCCTCAGCTGCCTCCCATCCTCGACCATTTCTCCCTGGGCACACGCGAGCAGTCCTGGCCGTGGATTTGGGGTGATCCCTAGTCTTTGTCCCACGTCAGGGGGTATGGGGCTCCCATGCCTTGGCACTGGTGACCCAGCCTTGTGGGCTGCCACGTCCCTCCCTTCCCCATGCTGTGCTCCTCAGAGACCGGTCCCTGAGACGGGCGGGCGGGGGTGGCACCATGACTGGCAGAGCCGTGGGGAGACGGGTCACGCTTCTCCCCCGAGTGTGGCGCCGCCCCCGCGGCCTCGCCACCCACCGTCCTTCTGCCCCACAGTGCTCGCGCCCGTGTCCCCGCCCTCAGTTCTGTGTGCGAGTCGAGTCCTTGCTCCGCAGGACTGGGGTTTGTCCCTGTGGCCTCCGCTGTCCTTATGCTGTGTCCTTGTTCTTTCTGATAACCCTCCTGCAGGAGTCTGCACCGCGTCTGGAGGGAGAGGCCTCTGAGGCAGCTGCGAGCCTCCCCGTGGATCCCGCCGGCAGCTGCTCCTCCTCCGCCCCCGAGCCCAGTGGCAAGGTCTTTATCTGTGTCTGCTCGGCCCTTTGCTTGGTTTTGAGTTTTTTTTGGTTTCTAAGTAGGCCCCATGCCCAACGTGGGGCTTGAACTCACGATGCTGAGATTGAGACCTGAGCCGAGGTCAAGAGTCGGACACTCCACTGACTGAGCTACCAAGAAGCCCCTAATTTTGAGTTTTATCTTATTTTTTATTTTTTTAGAACAATTTTTCAAAAATATTTTTATTTGTTTATCTGAGAGAGAGTGAGAGGAAGAGAGATCACAGACGCAGAGGGAGAAGCAGGCTCCCCGCTGAGCAGAGAGCCCGACGCGGGGCTCGATCCCAGGACCCTGAGATCAAGACTTGAGCCGAAGGCAGAGGCTTAACCCACTGAGCCACCCAGGCGCCCCTGATTTTTTTTTTTTTTTTAAGATTTTTATTTATTTATTTGTCAGAGAGAGAGCAGGAGCGAGCACAGGCAGAGAGAGAGGCAGGCAGAGGCAGCGGGAGAAGCAGGCTCCCTGCCGAGCAAGGAGCCCGATGCGGGACTCGATCCCAGGACGCTGGGATCATGACCTGAGCCGAAGGCAGCCGCTTAACCAACTGAGCCACCCAGGCGTCCCGGCGCCCCTGATTTTAAGTTTTAAAAAAAGTTTGTTTGTATTTTTAATTGTCAGGGGCTGTATCTTTTCAATTATAGCATCTTGATACATTTTTTTAAGGGTTTTATTTATTTATTTGACAGAGACACAGCGAGAGAGGGAGCACAAGCAGGGGAAGTGGGAGCGGGAGAAGGAGGTTCCCGCTGAGCAGGGAGCCCGATGCGGGGCTCAATCCCAGGACCCTGGGGCCGTGACCTGAGCCGAAGGCAGCCGCTCAACGACTGAGCCCCCCAGGCGCCCGCTCTTGTACATTTCTGTGGAGCGGCATCTTTTCTGACACTCTGGAGGGCGTCGTGGGCTTTGGAAGCGTTTTCTGTTACGAGTCAGCTTGCGGAGCCTGGAGTTCGTCTTCCCTTTTGTTGCCTTTTCCCACGAAGCTGCTGATTCTTGGTGTCCCCTCTCACGTCTGCAAACAGGCTTCTGTCGCAGGTGCCCCCGGAGCCGGTCAGGGGAGTCGCTGGGACGCGTGGCCTTGCCGGGCATCACGGTGTCTGTGGCACTGGCCTGACCTTGGGGCCCAGCTGGTGTCACAAAGGTCCTCCAGGTCTGGGGTGTTGTGGGGGGATGTCCTGTGGATGGAGGGCCTGCGACGCGAGCGGTTCTGCCTGAGACCCATCTTCTGCATGTTCCTGGGGCACTTTCCCGGCGCTGGCCCTGCTCCGCGCTCACTCTGCTGCCCTTGTGGCCGTTGCCGCGGGCCCGGAGGACGTTGCTCAGCCCCTGGCTTGAATGGAAACTCGGGCCTCATTTTCACGAGATGCCAGTGTCGGAGGCAGCCGTGTGCCCGCGTGCTTGCTCTCGGCATGCCTGTGTGGGGAGGAAGCGAAGGAGAACGAGCTGTGGCAGTTGGTTAGGAATCGGTCTTGCAGGAGTTCCTACTCGTTACCATCGTTGCACGCCAGGAAGTGTGTGCCCGCGTCCCGGGACTCTTCAGTTGGCCTGCTGACCCCACACCCAGCAACACCTGACCTGGAGCGGGTGGCTGGCGGGGCGGGGTCTCTTTCGGGGTGCTGAATTAGTCTTAACTGTGGTGAATATGCAAAACCTGATTTTTTGAAGACTCGGTTTTAGAGGTAGAGGGTGCGGCGTGTGCACGCACACGCAGGGGGAGCGGCAGAGGGAGGGGAAGCGGACTCTGCCGAGCAGAGAGCCTGACACAGGCCTCCACCCCGGGACCCCGGGGTCATGACCTGAGCTGAAGGCAGACGCTCAACCAGCTGAGCCCCCCAGACGCCCCTAGAAATACCGAGTTGTGTACCTAAAGTGGGCAGATGTTAGCAGCGTGTGGACTCTACACAATAGAGATGTTATGAGATAACTTACTGCAGTAATCCCGAGCCCCCAGGCCACCAGGGAGCCCCCCTTTGTTCCAAGAACTCCCAGGCCAGTGGGGAGCCTGTGCTAGGCCCCTTTCTGTTCAGTCAGGGCCGTGGCTCTAGGGACGATGACCCCCACCCATGTCGGTTCAGCCGACCGGAAGCTCCAGGCTGGACAGGGGTGCTCTGCCAGGAGGGGTGCTGACCGTGCGGTCCCCCGGCTGTCAGTCCGTTGGGGTGCTGTCTCCCCAGCTGCCCACCTGTGGCTGGCGGGCATTGTTCGCCACGTGTGTGGGGCGGGCAGGCCGGGCCGTGGGAGCTGAGAAAGCCCACAGCCCCCGCCTTCCCCAGCCTGCTGCCCTTGTTGGAGAGCGCTAGCCTTCTGGGGGTGACGCGAGTCCCTGGCTGCTTTCCCTGGCCCAGCTCAGGGGGGCCTTTGCCAGGAGAGCATGGACCTGGGGAGCCAGAGGGTGCCGGGTGGGGTGGGGAGCCTGCACGCGGGGGTCCAGTGTGGTAGCTGGGGGTGGGGTGTGGACGGTGCTTACAGCGCAGCTCTTGGTGTGTCCTCACGAGGGCGTCTGGCTTCCCGGTTCCCTGCCGTTCGGCACGTGGCCTGCGGCTACCCTCCTGCCCACACACAGGACGCCTGTGTCCCCTCCTCTCCCAGCTTCTGGGGTGGGCTTACTCAGGACCGGGCGTGTGCACATCATGTCCTAGCAGCCCCTTCCCACCCCGAATCTGCCAGGTGTTGCCCCTGCCCTTGGGGCCCCAGCGGGCTGGAGCTGTAGCTCTTGGGCGGGGGGGGGGGGGGTGCTGGCGTGGGGGCCGCCGGCCAGGACACACGCAGGGCCCTGCTGGGAGGGCTGGGGGCCATGACCCAGGCTCCCGGGTGCCGGAGCAGGAGGCAGGCACTCAGCTGTGGGGCCGTGGCCGTCTGGCCGTGTCGTCTGTCCCTGTCAGGAGGCCGTGTCTGTGTGGAGCATGTGGCAATATTCAGTGGTGAGGAGTGGCTCCCGGCTGGCCGACACGCAGCCCTGTGCCGGCCCTGGAGCCGCTGGAGTGGGAGAGGAGTGAAAGTCGTGGGCCCCAGTGTCCCCACACGAGGCTTGGGCCCCACGAGAAGTGGATCTGATGCCGCAGGAGGGGGCGGGCTGGCGTGTGTCTTTGGTGCCGGGAGCCGGTGGTAACGTCTCGTGTTGTGTCCTAGGGAGACGCCAGATCCACCACCTGGGGAGCCAGCTGCAGCTCAACCAGCACTGCCTGGACACAGCCTTCAACTTCTTCAAGATGGCCGTGAGCAAGCACTTGACCCGCGGCCGGAAGATGACGCACGTGATCGCGGCCTGCCTCTACCTGGTGTGCCGCACAGAGGGCACCCCGCGTATCCTTTGCCTCGGGCTCCTCGTGCGGGACAGCTCTGTGCGGGTCCCCCCGACGCTGGGCTCAGTTGCTGCCGTGTCCCGCTGTCTGCGTTCCCTTCTGGCCCTGGGGACGGACTGTCGCCATGGATGCCGTGGCCTTTCACCAGCTGGGAACTGGGCAGCTGGGCGCCCGGCCCCCGTGGCCGTTGGGGAGAGCAGGGCACACTCTGCCTGTGGCTGGCTGCTGTCCTGCCGTCCCCCTGCCCCCCACACTGTCCGCCCGGCCTTCTTGGAGAGGATGGGGGTCTGTTCCACCGTTGCGCTCGGGCTGCTGGCCCTCTTGCGCGGGCCTGGCGGACCGTCCCGTGCGACCCCCCGTGCGCCTCCTCAGGAGAGCCCTTGGGGCTACCCTCCCTCCGCACTTGCTCTGTTTTCTGCCATCCCTCTGGGTTCCGCTCACCTCTCTGACACGGGACCCTGCTCCTGGCCCCGTGTCCTTGTTCTGCATAACACAGCCTCCCGTGGCTTCCTGCAGGTGGTCTCCCTTCCACCTGTGCTCTCAGGGCTGGTCTGGCGGACCTCAGGCTGCACTGGTCTCCAGGATGTGGACAGCGGTGCCCACAGTCCTTTGTCGAGCAGCTGGGCGCCCTGACGCTTGGCCCTGCATCTGTGGTGACTGTGCTGTTCCCTAGAGACCCTTGCTCTCCAAGTTGTGGACCCAGAGTCCCCGCCACGGCCTCTCGAGCTACTCGTGTTTCCTTCCTTGGCATCACTCTGGCTCACAGCGCGGCCCGCCATCTGCCTTCTCGGGTGTACTTTCTCCTCGCTCCCACTTCCCTTTCACTGCGGGGGAGTCTGTCTCCCGCCACGTCTTCGTTTCTCCTCCCGCGCTTGCACCTGGAGGGGTTCTGTGTCCTGTGAACGCTTCCTCCTGGTGATGACCTGTTCTGGGGACATGATGCCCATGCTGCTCTTGGGGCTACAGCTGCCCGCTGGGCACCTCTCGCGGCGTCTGTGTCCCCCTCACAGGCTGTCGTCACTGGCCGTAGCTCCTGTAGGTACGTGTGGGCCACTGGAAGGGTCCTGGTAGCAGGGTGCGTGGCTAGGCATGTTGGCTGCCCTTCCGATTGGGCGCTCCTCCATATGAGTCTTTCATTAAAGTGTAAGAGTCTGGAAACCTGGAATCGAGCACAGAGTGCCAGACTCAGGTGGACGCTGGAAGCAGGCGCGGGCACCTGCCTTGCCTCTGTTGTGCTCTGCTCCCCACACAACCTGCGTGTGCTGCTGATGTTCCTGAGCGGGTGCACGGAGCTCGAGGGTGGGCTGGCGCTGCCCATGAGTTCCCAGGAGTGCTGGGGAGCTGGACACGGTGTGCAGGCCAGGCTCTGGAATCTGGCCAGAGCGTCGGGGCTCAGAGCAGATGCTCCCGTGGGAGAAGTAGGTGTAGACAAGCCGCCCAGCTCGCTGGCCACTGGAGGAGCAGTGCTGTGCCTTGTGTGCTGTGGTGGGAGGGAGAGGGCATGGCCCCTGTGGGGGACCCTTTCTTACTATCGTAGAGTCCCCCCTCGGCCTTCTAAGAAGTGTCCTCAGACAACGCTGGGCCCCAGTGCCCACAACAGCCCTTTCACTGTCACCCGAAGGGGTGGCTGGAAAGGGGCCAGGCCCAGAAGGGTCTTGCTGTCGAGCCCGCTGTCCCTGGACAGGAGCATCGGGGGGCAGCCCCACAGCCCTGTTAGTGCCAGGCAGGCCCACGTGCACCCGCAGGAGGGTTCTCGCTGCCACTGGGGCCTGTGGTGTTCACGGGGTGTTGCCGAGCTGCCGGTAGGCCTGAGCCTGGAAGCTGCGTGTGCGGGGAGGCCACCGTCACCTGCGACTGGTCGGCACCCCCGGGCGCGTGAGTGGGGGGGACAGACGCACCCTGCGCACCACGGCCTGCAGACCCTTCTGCTCCGGGCTGGCCCAGGTCAGGGGTGGCCGGTGTCACCAGGCCCCAGGAAGTTGCAGGTTCAAAGACACCTCGCACCGATGTGTTGGCCAACTGGGGGCTTCTGGTCCCTCGGGGCTGCTGGCCAGCGTGTCCGTCCTGCCCTGACCGGCGTGTGTGGCTATGTCCAGTGTCGAGGTCCGGGCCAGGTGTCTGTGAGGCGAGTAGCCTCCCTGCCAGCTGCGGCCATCATGGTGGGCCCTTCCCGTGGGCTGAACCCTAACTGAGGGCCACCTTCGCGTCTGGTCCTTTACGGCTCAAGTGTGCACCTGTTTTTCTGCCCTGGTCGTGGAAACGCTCTTGGGGACCTTCCAGAAGCTTTTAGTTTTACAGGTCCCCTTGGAATTTGGGGTTTCCGAGGGGTTGGCTTTGCTGCTCTCCCACGTGCCCCCTCCTCGGGTGTCTGCGCCATCCCCGGCCCTCTGTTCTTCTCTGGAAGCCTTTGAACCAGATTGTCGATTCCTAGGAGAAATCTTGCGGGATGTTTGGATTGGGTTTATGGGTCCATTTGTGGGGGACTGAAAGTGACATTGCTGTGAGCAGCACCGAGTGTTCCCGTCAGTGACGACCGCTGCTTCCTCCCGGCGTTCCCTGCTTGCGGTGGCGCTGTTGCTTCTGACGCGGGGCCTCTGCCGCGCTGGGGCAGCTTGGCGGCCTCCCGGTGATGCGCACAAGCGCGGTCCGGTTTCCTACGTGGATGTCACGTCCGTTACCCACTGAATCACGGCGAGACTCAGTTGTCAGTCCTGCTGCCTGGATGGTGGGGTCTCGCGTTTCCTTGGCGACCGTGTGCGCGGCCCGCTGTAGTGCGGCCCTTCCCGCCTGTGCGCCCGTCCCCGTGCGGTCGCGTGGTGTGGGCCGGCGACGGCGCTGTCCACGCCCGGAGTGCAAGGCCACGGCTCCGGCAGGCGCCCTTCCTTGGCCAGAGCACGTGTCCTCTGTCCCGCTGCGGAGGGCTCTTGTCAGGAAGGGCGTGAGTCTCTGCGTCTCGGGTGTGACCGTCACGCGGGTCCGCCCCTTCATGGCCGCTCAGGTGAACCGCGCTGACCTTCAGACAGCGCAGCCTCGGCCATGACGTGTCACCCTCTGCAGGCGCTTGCCCGCGCGTGTGCCGGCATCTCGCGGGGGCTTGTGCGGTCGGCCCGTGCTCCTGTCACGTCCTTGTCGAGGCGACACGGCACCGTTTCTTCCTTAGGCGGCTGGGCCTTCAGCGTTGTCCTTGGGGAAGTGTCGTAACTGCGGACTCTCCTCTGGCCCCGCGGACGGCAGCACGCAGGCCGTGGGCCTGTTGGGTCCGCTCTGCTCAGCTTCATCTTGTTCACGCAGCTGCAGACCCTACAGCCAGAGTCCTCGTCCCTGCTGGCACCCTCCTGCCACCGTGGACACCACCAGCTTTAGGAGTTTCTTTTCTGGGCGATGGCTTTATGGAGACGTAGCGCACCTTCTGCACAGCTGACCCAGTAGAGCCCACGGCACCGCGGGGCCCTTGCCGTGTCGCCTGGGAAACAGCCCTAGCCCACGGTCCGTCCGTCTCCGTGGGTCCGTCCGT
>ML106443.1:13939-38752 GCA_003697995.1 Taxidea taxus jeffersonii
CCAAATACCATGCCATAACAAAGTCAACATTTAATCAACTACATGATGATGAAAAAACAATACAGTGCATGGTTGAGCACATGGGCTCTCTGGAGTCAGTCAAACATGGGTTTGATGCCCATCTGCATCTCTCATTTGCTGCCCCACCTGAGTAACTTTTCCAGGCTCTTGATGTTTTAGACCCCTCATTCATAAAATAAGGACACAGTACTGCCCAACTCACGCACGGTTCCTGTGATGGAAAAGTAAGGTATCATGTAAGAAGCACTCAGCCATGTGCCAGGCACAAAGGAAACACTCAGTAACTGAGTTATTATTACTATTCTTTTCAATCACCATTATTGTGAATGATGACAGGCTACCTTCCCCCGGCTTTGGGTTTCCCTGAGTACCTCCAAATACATCTGGATTCTGCTTTCACCAAAACACCTGAAAAATCCCCATCCAAGGCACCCAGGCTTCACCTGGCAGATTTAGGATGGGAGCAGCCCCAGCAAAAACAGTGTTCCCTTGAGAAGAGCCTCCCTTCTGAATGGGTGGTAGACTGGCACAATCAGTTTTTCTGGTTTTCAACAAGGTATTTACAACGTCTACCCTTGTGGTCAACAATGGAAGAAGCTGGGCCAGATGATAAAACAAATAACTGGTCACTGGAACATCTACCCAAACATTGGTCAGACTGTGCTTTCTAGAATATATGTTTACAGATTATTACTAGGAGTTACAAAGCAGGGCAGGGGAGGAGAATTTCATGGTCATATACAGTTGGAAAACCATTTCTAATAATCCCTTTCTTCAGAATTTTTAATATACTCTTAAGCACTGTGGGTTTTTGAGAAAAGGTTATGGTATATAGCATATCAAATACGTTTGATTATTATAGGGGTACATTTCTGAGGACCATACTATAGACTAGCATCCTTCAGAATACACTCTGAGATATGTCATCTACATTCAAAGGTATGTAACATCAACCCTGGCAGGAGTATCTCAAGGGCATGCTGTGACCTTGTCTGGTTCAACATCAGTATTTTGGTGGCACATGGATGAGATCTGAAGATGACCCTAAGCTGGACCGGGAGACTGAGGGAGGGATGGGATGATCAGAACTATGGTCTTTTTTTTTTTTAAGATCACTTATTTATTTATTTATTTATTTATTTATTTATTTATTTATTTTTGACAGAGAGAGAGAGAAGGGGGGCGCACAAGTAGGGGGAGCAGCAGCCAGAGGAAAAGGGAGAAGCAGACTCTGCGGAGCAGGGAGCCTGATGTGGGGCTCAATACCAGGAGCCCGGGATCAGGACCTGAGCTGAAGGCAGATGCTTAACCAACTGAGCCACCCAGGTGCCCCCCTCAGGACTATGGTCTAATAAGACACTTCATAGGAATAAATCTCAGGTCCTACATACATGATCCAAAACCAATACAAAGGATTCAGGATGGTGGAAGATGGGGCTAAATGTGGTACACGTGAAAAAGATGGGACTCCTGCCTATGCAAAGAGAATGAGAAGCTGGGTCTTTGGTCAAAGTGTCCAAGACTCTGGACCAAGCCTCACCTGAAGGCAGTACCATCTCCAGGCCTGGGCCTTGTTACATATACCCACAAATTCCCTTTTCAATGTTAATTTTTCTCCTTTTTCCTTTTTTTAAAAAGATTTTATTTATTTATTTGACAGAGAGGGAAAGATACAGCAAGAGAGGGAACAGAAGCAGGGGGAATAAGAACAGGAGAAGCAGGCTTCCCGCTGAGCAGGGAGCCCGATGCAGAGCCTGATCCCAGGATCCTGGGATCATGACCTGAGGCGAAGGCAGATGCCTAACAACTGAGCCACCCAGGTGCCCCAATTTCTTCTTTTTTCTTAATCTGCAACATAACATTCCAAAATGATCATACTGTCAAGTACCCTATGGTTTCCAGAGAAGATATTGCACTTTTAGGAAGAATTGAAAGAAGTCTCAGGTCAAGTCAAGGAGAGATGTCCCATACTTCCTGGTTCGATGACTCTTGGAGTTTAGCTTGTACATGGTTTGGGGTGGGGGGCGCATCTTAGAGGGACCCTGACAAACTAGGAAAAATTGGCAGGACAAACAGTGTGCCTGAAACCATTATACAAAGAATTAAGAAACAAATGTTAAAAGAGACAAGAGTTTTAAAGACTAAGGAAGGGGTAGCTGGGTGGCTCAGTCGTTAAGCGTCTGCTTTCGGCTCAAGTCATGATCCCGTGGATACTGGGATCAAGCCCCGTGTTGGGATCCCTGCTCAGCAGAGAGCCTGTTTCTCCCTCTGCCTGCTGCTGCCCCTACTTGTGCCCTCTCTCTCCTGTTCTCTCACTGTCAAATAAATAAATAAAATCTTAAAAAAAAAGAAAAAGAGTAGGGAGGGTCTAGCCTTCCAAATAGATCTATGAGGGATACAACATTCTGTGAAAAATAATCCATTGATTTTTAATCTTCTAGAGAGAAAAGACAGACACCCTTGAAAAACTACTGAAAGCTATGGGAACTTCACCCAGGAAAATGTACATGCAAACAAAATTCTACATTTTCAAGGGTTTGTACACCTGGCCTCCCTTCATAACCATGGGAGCCCATCCATGGACGTACCTCACAGAAGACCAAAACCAGGTTAAAAGCCTTCTCAGGACTAGGCATTATTTGTGTCATGTCCCCACCCCCGATGCTGTCAAAATAATGAACTAGGATCAATGGATGGCTCTATCAGCTCAGTAAAAGACACACATTCTCATCATGCCTACCATCTGGATACAGAAAGAACACGTCATCTTTGGAAGTATTCAAGCAAGAATTAAGTGAGCATTCTCACCAAAATGCTGTAGAGGTTTCATCCACTACAGGACTGAAGGACTCAGGCCTTTGCGACTTAAAACGTGGTCTGAGGACCAGCAGTAGCATCTGGGAGCTTATGAGAAATGCAGACTCTCAGGGGACTTGTGTGCACATCATTGTTTAAGAAACCTTGCTCTAAGATTTCTAAGATTCTCCAAGGGGCAAGAAATAAAATACTCTGGTCCCTTGGTAGTCATCTTCCACGCACACCTTCAGAGAATTGACCTTTTATAGTTTTAAGTAAGTTTGGGTTTTGAGGGCCTAGAAGCCAGGGCCTTTCTCTAAATCCTCATCCCACCCCTGCCTGTCCCATGAGTTATTTATCCTCTCAAAGATGGAGATGGAGAAGAATGGAATAATTCCCACTTGGTCTCTAATCCAGGTCCAGAATTTAGAGAAGGAAAAAGCCATTTAAAATATTTATCTTTTTGATCCTCTCTTTTAGTAATTTAAGATTTTATTTACTGCACATTCACATGCGCCATATACACTAAGTGGTTTCTTATCCTCTCTTAGTCTTCACAATAACCCTATAGGTACTATCATCTTTCTTCTTCCCATTTATGGCTGATTTCGGAGGCTCAGAAAGGGATAGTGACTTGCTCAAGGCCACACAGCTATTAAATGGGGAAGCCAGGTCTTGACACTGAAGTTCAAGTCCTCAAGCCCTAAAGCCACACACCTATCTCCTTTAAAGATCTCCCGCCTTCTACCCTTTCCAGTAAGCTGTGAAGGTGGCCTGAAGGCTGTCAGGTTCCCACAGAGCTTATTCAAGTTATTCGAAGATGCAGCCAGGCAGAGGAGCCAGAGATACAGGTGTACCCAGGCCTCAGATCTCAGCCCTCCATTATACTCTGTTCATTACACAGGAAGACTTAGAGGTCATGCTTTCAAACCCTGGCCCTTCCTCATTATCAGTTCCAGCATCAGAGTTCTCCCAGTCCTGTATTGACTTGCTCTATCTCCTGGCTGCTGTCCCATCTCCATTAGATACAGGCATTTGAGCAAAGTACACAGCTATCCAGTTCTGGCTGAACGGAACTAACTCACCATTCCTTCTCTATAATTTTGGGCATAGTCTGAGAGGATTTAGAAGGTGTCATTGACTTGGAATTACAGTTCTTTGTTACAGAATGAATTTCCGGACCTCGCTGAAGAGATGAACCCTCCCCCTCGTGCTTACACAAGCAGCTTTGTTCCCCCTCCAAATGCCCCTCTAACTGCATAGCACACACTCCTTGTGGGCTCTGCTGCTGCCCAAGCAGGGACCTTAGCAAAAAGAACTCAGACCTCCAGTACTCCACACCGGAAGCCTTCCGTGGGAAAGGAATCATGGCTGTGTGCTCTCTCTTCTTACTGTTACTACATTTTATTTTACTTCCTGGGGCCGTCATACTTTTCGTGTGCTTTTGTCTGACCTGTCCAGCCAGGTCCCCCGAAGTAGGAGCCACATTTTTTTTTTTTTAAAGATTTTATTTATTTATTTGTCAGAGAGAGAGCGCGAGCGAACACAGGCAGACAGAGTGGCAAGCAGAGGCAGAGGGAGAAGCAGGCTCCCTGCTGAGCAAGGAGCCCGATATGGGACTCGATCCCAGGGCGCCGGGATCATGACCCAAGCCGAAGGCAGCTGCTCAACCAACTGAGCCACCCAGGCATCCCAGGAGCCACATTTTTATTATCTTTCTTTCCACTGCAAACTCTAGCACACTGCCTGGCCTGTATGAGATGCTCAGTGACCACATAATTGATTGATAACCAACCGATTGCATTTTACATATTACCATGCACATCTGTTGCTCCGTCCAAAGTGAATGAATTCACTCTTCCAGATACTGAACTTATGTGGAGAGACGGACTTGAATCAAGGCAGGGGCACACACTCTAAGTAAGCATGTTGAGATCCTGAAGCAGATGGTGCTGTGTAAAAAACCATGGCATTATGGTTTCAGCCCTATAAGAGGTAACAATAAAACTTGTTCCCATGAGGTGGGACTAAGCCACTAATCCCCTGGTACAGCTGGAAAACACAAAAGCTTCTTAAAGTTCAAGGACCCCAGCCCACCTGGTTAGACAATAACCAGGCCAAAACCTCATTTCTCAGCTGTGCTTACTATCACTAGGCTCCAAATCTCAAACCACTTAAAAAGAATTCTGGGAACTTTAAAATAAACTTTCCTGAGAAATGGGCCAGGATTGTTACATTTTCTTACCAAAAAAAAAATTCCTCAGTGATACCTGGCTAGAAAAAGGCCATTCTGTTCAACAATAAAGGGGAGGGAGGAGTATCTCAGTAAATTTAAAAAATTTTAAACATATACGAGGTGCCAATTCATTTTTTGAAATGTTCTCAGATTTCTCTCTTCAAGACTAACTGTTTCTGGGGCACCTGGCTGGCTCAGCCGGCTCAGTCAGTACAGCATGTGACTCTTGATCTTGGGGTTTGGAGTTCAAGCCCCACGTGGGGCACACAGCTTACTTAAACAAACTCTTTCTGATCTATTCTCCACTCAACAAATAGGTCTAGAGGAATGATTATGTTGTATAGCTGTCCACTCTGTGTATAGACAAAACCAGACATGGGCTGTTAGGCTGACATTTTCACCCTTGTTTCCTCCAGTGCTACAATTTCTTCTGCTCTAATTACCAACTTAACCACAGAATCTCTAACAGGGTGGGAGAAACCCCTAGACCCTAAGGGAAGGAGACATAATGCAATCACTGAAGCACAGACCCTGGGTCGAGGCAAAGCTCCAGCCCTCTTTGCATTACTTCACCTGAGTATTTGCCCCCTCCATGCTGCAAGGACCACACAGAAAATGGGGATGAAAACAGTCCCTATCTTGGAGGAAAAGTACCTGACATTTTTATAAATACCCCATCTGTGAACACTATACAACCTTAAGCCAGGGGTTGAAAATGAAAGTGTCTGCAGGTACAAATAAGTATGGGAGCTGAGTCAAAAGAAAAGACTCAGAGTTGGGCATGAGATGAACAGGTGGGGACAGGTGTAAAGCAGAGACCACATAAGGGGCCAGAGTGACTGGTTACCAGTCAACTGTTACCACAAGGGGACACAGCTCCATGTCCCCAGTTCTTCTGCTACATCAACAGAGGTCAGCTCTCCAGATTTTCCCAGTTTTGGAACATCAGTTCAAACAAATCGAGATGTAATAGAGTATTAACAGGAGCTTGGGATCTGGAACCGGAGCAGCTGTGTTTTGAGTCCCAGTTCTGCCATTTACCTGCACATGACCTTGGACAACTTACTAAACCACTTCATGCCTCATGTTCCCCACCTGAAAAACTGCTATCATGAGAGGTAATACTAGTGCCTATTTCATAGAGCTACTATGAAGAATAAAAAATATATATATAAGTTTAATATAAAATTTGTTATATAATATATAGATATTTATATGGCAATTCTAAGTATAAATATGTAAAATATGTATGCGATTTTAACAGTGCCCGGTTCACAGTAAGCATTATGTAAATTTTTGCTATTACCGTGATCACTTTTGCAAACACGACATAGAAGAAATGAAACCCTTCTCTTAAGAGGGCCCAATATTAGCCAACACTTTGCTGGCCCCTACCCCATTCATGGAGCCACACATTTCAGCCTCACACAGCTGTGAAGGTTGGGTGAGAAGGCCTTCTACTTGCACCTGACAGCATCCCAAGAGACCCAGGGATACCAGGCAGCAAGACTCAAAGACACTGAAGGCATCACCACATTGACAGCATGTCAGCTGCCTCTCCTTATTCATTTTCTCTGTCCCCAAGGTGACAGCAGCCTGGGATCACTCTGCCAGGCAGACAAGCAGCTCTGGACCATTACTCAGAAGCACTCTAGAGTCACAGAGATGTTCTAGATATGAGGAGCCCAATGGAAAGCTTGACCATGCCTGGGAATTCATGGAACTTTCAGCCCCAGGGCTAGTACGCTGGTCCCACCACTACATTCGGCTAACAAGGTGCCCTGCTGAGTGCACAGGAGCCCACCTGGCTTCCAGGGTCACTCCAGCACTACAGACAAGGTTTCCAAGCCTCTTGGCCCATAAATGCTTTTCACCAGTCCATGCAATTCTCTCTACCTTGCTCACACTGGGAAGTATTTGCTCCAGGCCTTCCTACAATTCCTACTGAGCTAGCAATGATGCATTTAGCAAAGGCTTAATTTTTACTTAGTTTTTATTACTTTTTTTAACTGTTTATTTACTTGAGAGAGAGTGAGAGAGAAAACAGAAGAGGGAGAAGGAGTCTCCCCACTGAGCAGAGAGCCCAACATGGGGCCCAATCGCAGGACCCCAAGATCATGACCTGAGCTGAAGGCAGGTGAGTAAACGACTGAGCCACCCGGGTGCCCCACAAAGGCTTAATTTTTTTTTTTTTTTTAAAGAAGGCAGGGAAGAGTAACTGGGAAATCAAATTGTATCTCCAACCTTTATTAAAAATTGTCCTTTTCGGGGCACCTTGCTGGTTCAGTCAGTTAAGCAGCAGACTCTTGATTTTAGGTCCGGACATGGTCCTGGGAATCAGGCCCTGCCTTGGGCTCCACGCCCAGCACTAAGTCCACTTGGGCACTCACACACACACACTCCCTCTCTCACTCAAATAAATACATTTAAAAATTGTCCTTTTCATCATTTGCTTTCCTTTAATCTCGCCTCATTTCTCTGTCCTTCACCACAATAACCAGAGTAACAAAAGCAAACCTTCGTTAAGTACCATGTGTCTTTGCAACACTTCACACCCAAGCCTCACCACGACCCTAAGACATATGCCACCAGCATCCTGACGCTGCAGAGAAGGAAACCTAAGTCCAAGCTATTAAGACCCCTGGCCAAGGTCACACAGCTAATAGACAGCAAAACCAGAAGTTAAAAAATGTCTGTGACCACAAAGCCCATGTGCTTCCCCAACCAAAGAAGTTAGAGCATTCTAGTTCATTCAGGTGGTAGCTGAGCTTTCCTAAAGGGCACACTGGGCTAGGAATAGGAGAAGGAAACCACCAGCCACACTCCAATACGGCATCCACCCTTCCTGCCCTGGAGTGCCCTCCTCATTGCACCTCCCCCAAAAAGATACCTGAAGGTGAAAATAATATCACAGGGTAATACAGCTTACAATTGAGGAAGATGTTATATACATCTAAAATGTTAAAATTAGGGGCGCCTGGGTGGCTCAGTGGGTTAAAGCCTCTGCCTTTGGCTCAGGTCATGATCCCAGAGTCCTGGGATCGAGCCCAGCATCGGGCTCTCTGCTCAGCAGGGAGCCTGCTCCCTCCTCTCTCTCTCTGCCTGCCTCTCTGCCTACTTGTGATTTCTGTCTGTCAAATAAATAAATAAAATCTTTTTTAAAAAATGTTAAAATTATCCTAAGAATTAGGGTGTCTGGGTGGCTCAGTTAGTTAAGTGTCTGCCTTCGGCTCTGGTCATGGTCCCAGGGTCCTGGGATTGATTCTCCCTTCTCTCTCTGCTCCTCCCCCTGCTCATGCTCTCTCTGTCAAATAAATAAATAAAACTTTAAAAAAAATTATCCTAAGAATTAATGTTTGGAGGTATGTGAAATAAACTGGTCAGATATATATTTTTAATCTGTGTGGGTTTTTTAATTATTAAAACAATCCATGCTCATAACAAATTCAAATAATACTAAATCATATAAAGTTAAAAGGAAAAAAGAAAGAATGTTTTCCCATCACGTCTCAACTACCTGAGTATCTTTTCCAGATTTTCCTAAGAACTAACATAGGATACACAGATCTATATGCATAGACAGTTTTCTTTCTCAAAATCAGGATCCTATTCTACAGTTTTGAAACTTTTTATTCAAAATTGTATTTATTTACATATCTCCACATTCGTTTGAAAAGACCTGAGTTTTTTTAACCAACACAAATGACTGTATTATATGAAACTGAGATTTAATCAGTTCCTTGTTGAAGAACATTTGGGTTGGTACAATTTTTGGTGCTACAATAGTTAAGAATCTCTGGTACTTGTCCTAGTGACCTATGAGATGGTTAGGGTTACAAATGTTGGTTGTACTGGTGCTGAAATGGAGCTTCACTCAGTTAAATGAAAGATCCCACTCACATTTAAAACCATCCCAGCTGCTGAGATTACTATTTTCAATAGTAAGACACAGACCTGAACACGAACCCATCCTTTCGCTCATTTATTCATTCAAGTACCCGTGGTCTACCAAGCTCTGTACTAAGGCCAAAGGATTAAAAAACCAAAAGACCCAGTCTCATTTCCTTGCCCTTGAGGAGATGACAGTTTGGAGGGCAGACATACTCATAAACGAATTCAACATCCTATCTAGGAGTTCCGCTAGGTTTAAGTCAAGGAGCATCTAACTCTGGAGAATATGGACATGCCTTTGGTAGGAGTTTGACAGGATAAGAAAGCCAAAATAAGGCCACCTGGCTGACTCAGTCAGTGGAACATGAGACTCTTGATCTGAGAGTCAGGAGTTGAAGCCCCACATTGGGTACAGAGAATAGATAGACAGACAGACAGAGAGATGGATAGATCATCTGAAACAAACACACAAAGAAATTCAAAGTAAAGGACAGGGTAGCCAAGACTTAATAATTGTAGTTGCAAAGCTTCACCTTTAAAGACATGCAGAGTATTCAGGGAACTTAGAGAACTTAGATGTAGAGGGCATCTGGGGGCAGGGGGTAATGTCAAGAGAGAAAGTGGAATGAAAATTGCTGTTGAAGGGCCTTGAACATGAAGTTCAGAGATCTGGACTTTAGGTTGTCAGAGGAGAAATACCCCTCCCTGGGGAATTTTGGATATATTACAATTTATCCCTTCACCTGTAAATGGACATTTGTGTCATTTCTGGGTTTTTACTACAAGTTTTGACTACAGTTGACTATTGAACAATGCAGGGGTTGGGGGTGCCAATTCCCTCACAGTCACAAATCTGGATATAACTTGTGACTCCCCAAAAGCTTAATCACAAATAGCTTACTATTGATCACAGCTTTACAGATAATATGAATAGCTGACAAGTAAGCATTTTATATGTTACATGCATTATAAAGTACGCTAGAGAGAAAAGGTTAAGAAGATCTTAGCAGAAAACACGTTCGCCGGCTATACCCTATTTTATCTTAAAATCTCATCTTAATTTTATCTTTAAATATTTTTAAAAATCCATGTTTAATTAATCCATGTTAATTTAATATTTTAAAAATCCACATCTAGTTGGACCCATGCAGTTCAAGCCCATGATGTTCAAGCGTCAACTATATTGCAAATAATCATGCTATGAATATCTGTATACGAGTCAGCTTGCTTGCTTTCTTTTCTCTTGGGTGAACACCTATGAAAGCAATGGCTAGATCACATAGGAGATATATGCCTAACTTTTTAAGACACTGCCAAACTGGGGTGCCTAGGAGGCTCAATCAATTAAGCGACTGCCTCCAGCTCAGGTCCTAACCCCAGAGTCCCGTAATCAAGCCCCATATCTGGCTTCCTGCTCAGTGGGGAATCTATTGCTCCCTCTGTCCCTCACCCCACTCATGCTCTGTCTCTCACTCTGTCTCAAATAAATAAATAAAATCTTTTCCAAAGTGGCTGTGACTTTTTACCTTCTCACTAACAGTGTGTCAGAGTTCTGGAATCCACATCTTTGCCAACACTTGGTATGCGGTCTGTCCTTCTAACTGCAGCCATTCCAGCACGTGCTGGTGGTATCTCGCTGTTTAGTTTTAATTTGCACTTCCCTAATGACTAATGCTGTTGAACATCTTCTCATGTGCCTTATCTCCTATCCATACATCTGTGATGAAATGTCTTTTCACATCATTTTATCATCTTTTTAAAATTGGGTTGTTTCCTTATTACTCAGTTTTAAGAGTTCTTTATATATTCTAGATACTAGATCTAGAATCTAGACCTAGATTCTAGACTCTAGATTCTAGAAAATATTTGCGAAGCATGAGGAAGGGCTGCCTTCCTCAGAAACATGCTTCGCAAATATTTTCTCCTAATCTGGGGTGTATCCTTTCATTCTCTTGACAGTGTCTTTTTGAAAAGTGAATGTTTTTAGTTTTGGTAAAGTCCAATTTATCCATTTCTCATTTTACG
The DNA here is from genome assembly GCA_003697995.1 of Taxidea taxus jeffersonii. Taxonomy (NCBI): domain Eukaryota; kingdom Metazoa; phylum Chordata; class Mammalia; order Carnivora; family Mustelidae; genus Taxidea; species Taxidea taxus. The sequence goes on from ML106443.1 coordinate 24,909, forward strand.
GCTCATTTTCTAGTGTTGTAGCTGAGTTTTTTTTGCCTAAACAAAGGTCACATATATTTTTCTCCTAGGTTTTCTTCTAGAAATATTATGGTTCTAGGTTTTAGATTTAGGTCTGTTATCCATCTCCAGGAGGCATTCTGGACACCTGTGGGGGCCCTTTTGTTTGTCACAGTTGGGAATAGGGTAGGAACACTAGAGGTCCCACAATGTGCAGGAAACACACATATACCATGCCCCATAGAACTGTCAAATGTCTTGCCAAACATTCACATGGGAAAATTGTCACATAAGTGTCTATTTAGCTCTTACTTGAAAATACCAAAAGCTTTACAGAAAGTTTGCACAATAGTACTTAAATCTTTCCTTCTCCTTTAAATCCAAAGTTTTCCTTAAAAGCACGTATTTCATTATGTCTTCTGGTATATCTGTGCCTGGGCATTTACATATCAAATTACATCTTTTATTATATACTAATTTCCTTTCATTTCTCCTTTTTAATTCAATTATGACATTAATGTTTTTATCTAATGTGGGTATTTGGTTGTATTATCATACATTAGCAACAGGACAAGATTAAAAATATTGAGCTGAGTGAAGAATCAGAATGACATCTATAACAATACCACTTACATATTAAAATACAATTATAGAGTTAAAAGTTTGAGAAACTTGCACATAAATTAACTATACACATTTTCTAATAATGCATGGAAGAGAATAAACATTATACACATTAGAACAGTGTTTAAGGGAAGGAAGAAATGGGTCACCGTAAAGACTTTGGCTTTTATTCTAGTGACATGGTACAGCTTTTGAAGGGTTCTGAGCCGAGAGTGGCATGACCTGACTCTGTTGGAGAAGGACCATGCCAGCTGCCACGTTGAGAACAGCAGGGCCAGTAGCAGAAGCACAGTTAGGAGTTGACCACAATGATCTGAGCAAGAGACAGGGGTGGTTTAGACCAAGGGATAGCAGGGGAGGCGGTGAGAAGTGCAAAGATTACAGATAGACACAAAAGGTTGAGCAGACAGGATTTGCTAAAGTGTTGAATGGGAGTGGATCGGAGGAGAGAGGTCAAGGATGATTCCAAGGTTTATGGCTTGAATAACTACTTAGTAGGGTGGAGGAAGACTGGGAAGAGCAATTGGGAGGGGGGCAGGGAGAAGCAGGCAAATTGAATTTGGGCATTAATTTTAAGATGTCTAATGGATATTTGAGGGGGAGGGTGCTAAGTGAGTAGATGGTACATGAGTCTAACAGGTGACAAGTCAGAGCTGGAGAGGATGAACTTAGAGATGGTATTTACAGCTAGCTTGAGGAAGGAGAGAAGAGAGCCAAAGACAAAAGTGTGGGACACCTCAACAGGGAAGCTCAGCAAAGGAGATGTTAGGCAGGCAGGAAGACCACCAGGAATGCATGGTGTCCAGGGAGTCAAACCAATAAACAAAAAAAAACAAAATAAAAAAAAAAACACATTTCAAGGAGAAGGGTACGATTGACTGTGCCAAATGCTGCCAACGGGTCAAATAAGATGAAGTTTGAGAATGGTTGTTGAATTTGCACACAGAGCCTAGAAGTGGGGGAAGCAGCCAGGCTATGTGGGGAGCCATAAGGCACAGAGACAGAGATCTCCCATGCTCCCAGGAGGCTTTCACCCCTCTCTTTCTGCTTGCCTTTGCATACCCTGCTTCTCTGCCCCTCTCTACTGAGTTGAGGTCTACTTAGCATCTTGACCTCGGTTCTCCCAGGAACCCCTCCCCAACAAGGCCAGCTCCCCTCACAACAGACTCTCAAGGTATGGTCCTGAGGGCATCTTCCTTTGTTGTGGCTGCCACAGTGAAGAGAGTCTTAGTCTACTCACAGGCACTCCAGGGGCGGGGACCACATCCTTTCACCCAGGATTTTACTCCACACAACAAGTGCAGGACCTGGCAAAGAGCAAGCTCTCAACAGACAGGTAGGAGATCAGGGAAGAGAGAAACTTACAGGCACTAGTGTGATCAGGTATGGTTACAAAGATGGTCAAGTGAGATGTGCATCCAACTTGAAAGGGAGAATGGGATCTGAATTCTAAGGGAAGATAGGATGGGAATGTCACGAAAGGAAAAGATGTCCTTCCTCCAAATCAGAGAGCCGGGCTGATGCAGGCATCAGAGACCACTCTAGGAAAGAGTTGATTATAAGGCCTGCAGGAGCACTGGAGGGCTCTGAAATCCTGTCTGCTCAGTTTAGAATCTTGTTTTAGGCCGAGAAGACAGCACAGGTGGACTCTGCGCTGACGCTGACGGGTTGGGAAGCCCATGGGCTATCACTGCAGTGACATATGTTAGGTTGCCACACACCCTAAGGAAAGAGAGGTTTTGTTTGGGGACAGAAACCCATCATGCACTGCTGCAAATTAAAAACCAGGAGGGTCAGCAGATAAAATGTTCACAGTTGTAGGAAGAATAATAACCTTATCAAGTGCCTTTCATGTGCTGTCCTGGAGTTATCTCCCGTGATCCTCAACTCCCCGACTGCCCAATGTACCATCACTCTATCCTATCACCCCATTTCTTCCTTGCAAAGCATTTTATCGCCATGGATAGTTATCTTGTTTGTATGTTTCTTTACTGCTTATCATTCACTCTATCCATGGGGTTTAAGCTCCTCAGGGCAGGAAGCTTATCTGACCTTAAACTATACCCCTCTCCTAGCAGAGCCCCAGGCATACAGAATACAGCAAAAATTTATCAAGAGAATGAAAAAGTTCTGCAGCCCACAGCCTATACCTCACTTAGCAGACTTATCACACTCCACTGAAATTATTTTTTACTGAATTCCCTCCTACTCCAACAGGGATAACAAAGAGATTTCATCACAGGTGCCAACTCAAATATATAGTTAGTGGAAAAATTATTTGATCAACAAGTGATGTATGTTACAGGTGAAGGTACCAGGAGGGGCAGGACGTGAGGACTCAAGCAGGCATGTAAAGCACCAGAGGACCTGGAAACGATAGCCACCTGTGACAATGCCAGCTCTGCTTCAGTTAGCTGGGATGAGCCCTGGGATCCTACCCTTCTAACAGGTTCCCAGGGGCTGCTGACGCTGCCAGCTCATCCTTTAAGACAAAGACAGTCTTCTTCACATTTGTATTTACTTTGCATGGTACAAAGTTGGAAGAATGAATGAATATTAAAATGCTGGAATCCATTTTCAAAACTAAGGCAAGTGAAATATCCTTGTTTCTATCACTTAGTCCCCTGCACAAAGACCTTTCCTGGCAGGCACCTGGTGACCAGGAATGTTCTCTCAGGAGCCCACCCCTACAAACCTGAGGTCTCAACCACATATTGAGCTTTGGGCAAGTCCAAGGGTGAAGCAAGGTAATCCCCTCCTCCTTCCCTCCTCTCAGGCTGGAGGGGCTTCCTGTGAGGGAATGCGGTATCTCTGTGTGGCTGGGAGGATGGCAGTAGACAGGGCCCCACACATAATGATTTTAGGACGGTAAGGCAACTCAGCAAGCCCTGCTCAATTCGAAGACCAGCTCTTGCAGCAGACTCAGGCAGCCCTCCTGTGAAGGCAGCACCTTCCACCCTGGCCCCTACCAGGTACAGCCCTGGGACCGGGATCACTTCTCCATCAGAAGTGGCCAAAAGCTTCAGCAAGTGAGGGCTTGGTCCCAACCATTCAGGAGATCCATGCGGACCCCCAGATGCCCTCTCATTCCTGCACAGGTTCATGTGCATACATGCACGCAGGCACCAGTGCACACACACACACACATATATCAGGTCAACTAAGAATGGAAGGCACACCTGGGATTTCTGAAGAGGGTGGGTGGAAGGTCTGGAACAATCCTGTGTGCGGCTCTATCCATCCCACGGCTCTATCCATAAAATCCAATAAAGGTTTGGGCAGACTTACTTCAGGGGCCAACTAGACAGGTCCCATATTTCTGTAACAGGAATGATAAGAGTTCACACATCATCTCTGCTTCAGTGACAGGCCATGGCTATGGCTGGGAAGGAAAGGGAGTGGGCTTTGTCTGCTTTCTGGGTTACAAAAGTAGATTGCACTGGGAGCTCAAGCTCTGAATGAAGGTAGAAAGAAGGCAGCAAAGTAAGAGGGGGACTGACTGGGAGGGGGGTAAAAATCTTCTCCTATTGACAGAACTCTACAAAAATCTTATTTCCTGCATCTTCCCTACACACATGGCTTTTGCTCTTCATGGGAATCCCAGGCACTGGCTGAGAGGCACTGGGCAGGCAGGTGGGAGAAGAGGGGGAAGGTGAACAAGTTCAGGAAGCAAGGCACAGCCCACCACTGTTCAGGCTCCCCAAACACCTCCAGGAGGGAATAGAGCAAACTGACAGCCAGGTGGCTGAAGTCAGCAAATGTGGAAACCATCAACCGGAGGAGACTCACAAAGGTAACCAACATGACTGGGTTTATGGGAGAAGGTGGCCTGTAGCCCTGAGGTCTGGGCCAACCCAGAGACATAGCACATGGGCCCCAGTGCTGGCACAGCTGCTCTCTATTAAGTAAGGCATTGGGCTAAATGCTCTACTCGAGGTCCTCTTGAGCTCTGGCATTCTCTAGTCTCTTAGAAGGAACTCTGGAGTGGGGGAAAATCTAAAATCTATGTGTGCGTGGTTCATGTAAATATACCTATTTATATTCAGAGCCTTGCCCCGAAGAGCCAGCAAATCAGAAAAGATGCTGAGAAGTGTAGGAGCTCAAGAGTGGATCTTAGAATCAGAGGGGTTAAGTACCAGCGTTGAAGCTCACTTTAGCTATGTGACTTTGTGCGAGTGACTTACCCTCTCTGACCCCCAGCCCTTTCCTGTTGAATGGAGCTAATAACGCTATTCACCTCTGTGAAGCAGGAGGGAGGCCCCAGCCTCTATTCCTTAGAGACTCCTTTATATCTAACAACAAAGAACTACCAAACTAGATTATCAAGTGTTGTGTATTTTGTGTTTATTTTTTGTAAAACAATTTAATTTTAATAATGAATGGAGAACCTGAGTTAATAGGAAATGCTAACATCATCCTGGTTCCTTAGTGTACCACAGTTGTGGAAGATATTGTCATTGGGGGTGAACAACACACAGAAATACTCTGTACTAATTTTGCCACTTCCTCTGAGTCAAACTATTTCAAAATAACAAGTTGTTTTAAAAATTACCACACAAGGGGTGCCTGGGTGGCTCAGTGGGTTAAAGCCTCTGCCTTCAGCTCAGGTCAGGATCCCAGGGTCCTGGAATCCAGCCCTGCATCAGGCCCTCTGCTCAGCAGGGAGCCTGCTTCCCCCTCTCTCCTTGCTTGCTTCTCTACCTACTGGTGATCGCTGTCTGTCAAATAAATAAAGTCTTAAAAAAAAATTAACACACAAAAATATTATTACTGTATATGTAACCTCATTTGAAAATAAAGTCAAAAATCTAAATTTGAGGGGTACCTGGCTCACTCAGTATGGTGTGTGACTCTTGATCTCAGGATCTTGAGTTTGAGTTCTATTTTGGGCATGGAGACTAGTTAAAAAAAAATCTGAATTTGAAGCTTAATGGAAATGAAATACACCCTGGAAAATCTACTCCCTAACTTGTTCCCCTGCAAGAAGCCCGAGTTATATGAGGCTTAAATAGATAATACACACACAGCTCTTAGCACAGCATGAGGCCTAGAGTCTCCGGCTTATTTATTTACTGATTTATTTATTTATTTTTAAGAGAGAGAAAAAGAGAGAGTGTGCACACACACACGCTCAAGCAGAGGGAAAGGACAAAGAGAGAGAGAGAGAGAGATACAGAATCTGAAGCAGGCTCCATGCCCAGCAAAGACATAAGGCTTGATCTTACAACCTTAAGATCATGACCAGAGCTGAAATCAAGAGTCGGACTCTTAACTGACTGAACCACGCAGGTGCCTCTGATGTCTGCTATTTTTAAACACAATAATTATTATTACCTAAAATGGCCACCTAAGAAAACAGCATTCCATTTTTGCATTGCATGCACCAAAGCTTGCCCATTTTGAAGGATGCTCTGAACGTAAAGTTACTGACATCAAAAGGGGTTTATAACATATTAAGTGAAAAAAAGCAAGTTACCAATTGTTATCAATAGCTTTATCCCATTTTTTTAAACATTTTATTTTTAAGTAACCTCTACACCCCGTGTGGGGCTTGAACTTACAACCCCAAGATCAAGAGTCACATGCTATACTGCCTAAATCAGCCAGGTGCCCCTATCCTTTTCTTTTGCAAATTAGTATAGTGTGTACCTACAAGCATAGGCTATGGAATCAGATTGCCAGGGTTCAGATCCCAGCTTGGCTATTTATGTGATCTTAAGGTACCTAATCATTCTGGGCCTCAGCTTTCTCATCCATACAATGGGTTTAATAATAAAAACCAAATGAATTCGGGGCGCCTGGGTGGCTCAGTGGGTTAAAGCATCTGCCTTCGGCTCAGGTCATGATCCCTGGGTCCTGGGATCGAGGCCTGAGTCGGGCTCTCTGCTGGGCGGGGGGTCTGCTTCCCCCTCTCTCTCTGCCTGCCTCTCTGTCTACTTGTGATCCCTGTCTGTCAAATAAATAAATAAATCTTTAAAAAAAACACAACAAATGAATTGTTAAGGATTAAATTCATCTATACATGTAAAGTGCTTGCAAATAGTAATGTTCGAATGTAAGCCATCATCACTCATTAGATTTTATTTTATATTAACATATGTTCATCAGGAAAGAGTCTAGAAGAACATAAACACCAATACAGCAGCAACAACTATCCCAAATGACAGGAATGCAAAGGACTTTGGTCTCCTTATTTTTATTTTTGCTATGTTCTAATTTTTCTATAACTAATACAGGTTAAAAAACAAACCTGAAATTCTTAGGATAAAAGACCTTTAAAAAAATTTTAGGATACCTATCTGGTTTCCATATAATCACCTAAAAGAGAACAGGGAGAAGGTGTCTGTAACAAGAACATCAAACAGCAGCTCATGCCCTCACCTCAGAGACATTTCCTGATTTTCCTAGTATCTCAGAGTAGCTACCTGGGCGTCTCCCCTAGCCCATGGCTCTCAAAAAAACATGCCCATGCAGGTCACCATGTAACAGATACATATTTTTAACCACACATGTAACCTAATGCCCCAATATACCTCACACACACATATGGACTTATTACCAAAGAGAAGAGATTATAAATGCAGGTTAAAGCTAGTCATGGAAAGTGCCCTGGCAATCGGTAACCCAAGGCACAAAGAGCGTTCTGTGGGTGCCCTGTGCTATGGTCCCTCTGCAGTTCCCAAGCAGCAACACTTTGACAGGGTAGACCCGTGCCTTCCTTCTCAGAGTGGCTGCCCTCCCACCCCGCCTGCCGCCTCCTTCTTTGGTACGGACCAGAGAGAACCTCCAGTTGAAGAAGCTTGACCAGCTTGAGCATCTAAAGGAGGCTGGGAATCCAGCCCTCGCCTTCCCTGGGGCTCACCTGGCAGGCAGGAGGTCCGTGTGGCCCAGCTGAACCCAGCACTAGGCCCTCACTCTGAGGGCAGAGCCCCAGGCAAGTCACTGCTGGAGAGCTGCCCCTGGTCCACTCGGCTCCGTTACATGAAAACAGAACACCAGCCTGTTCAGGGTCTGCCCGGCACATTACTGGGAGGAAGCTATAAAAGCTGCCAACATGGGTTACCTCAAGCATTTTCCTTCTCAAATACGCGGGGAGTGAGGCACTGCTTATCCTCCTCTCCCCCGCCTTCCATCTTTTCGGAAAAGACTTTCTGTGTCCCGACTGTGTTTACTGACGTCCTGGCCTCTTGGCAGTTCCCGCTGTGCAAGAGCAAGTCTCCCTCCCCGCCATTCAAAGTGGCCCCTGTTCCGACCCACTGCCCATAACGTGCGCTTCCAGACCACACGGCCCACTGGCTTCTCAAAGTCTGGCTCAGGAACCAAATAAAAAGCTTTTCATTTACACTCCAGTTTATGTGCAGCAGCTCAAAAGCCTTATTTCCATGTCTTACACAGTTCCCACCTGAATAAATTCTTTTTAAGTGCCTCTTTTCCATTTGTGGATTAGGAAGCTGAGAGGAGGTCTGAGGGCTACCCCCACAAGCCCCGTGGGAAGCTCTGAGAAGGGAAGGGTCAGCGCGTCTCCTCAGGGACTGAGAAGATGGAACACTGCCAGGCCCCTGAGCCTTGCACACCCCATCCCTGGGCAGCGCGCTCCCAGCCCTTCCCCCCCCCCCCCCACCTCAACCACCGCTTGCGGCCCACCATCACAGCCCTTCCACTCCGGACTTCCAATCCCAGCTCAGCAGGTCCTAGGGGTGTATCCTCTGGGGATGAAACCGGGATGATACCCGGGAACAGGGCTACTGACTGAAGGGAAGGACCAAGTATCAAGTGCTTACCACAGTGACAGGCACAGAGAAACCCCACCAGACAGCACCGCCATCACTTGAACTTATTTTTCAGCGTGTGAAGCCTGTGTCCCATGCTAGGTGTTAGGTGGAAACAAGACAAATGTGGTTCTGGGCCTGAAGAGCTCTTGGTATGGGGGTAAAACAGACCAACAATCCTACCCTATTGAGGAAAGGAGCAGCTAATAATGACTGCAGCAAATGGTGAGAAGGCCAATGGCATCTAGTAGCTTCCAGCCTGACCTCATTTCCCACCCCTCCCCAACCCCCCACTCCTGTGGGCCTTCTTGCTATAACCGGGTCAGTTCCACCCCTGGGCCTCTGCCTGGAATGTCCCCACAACATTCTCATAATTGGCGCCCTTACTTCACCAGGATCTCTGCTTACATGTCCCCTTCCTGGTCACCCCCAAAACACTCCTCTGCCCCATTCCACTGCTTTATTGTTCTTCATTTCCCAAGACTGTATTCAGATCTATGTGCTTACATGTTTCCTGTCTGTCCTCCCCACTAGAACATGACCCCGGTGAGTGTGTGGATTTTTTGTTTGTTTGTGTATCACTGCGACCTCTGAACCCAAAATAGTGCCAGAATCAACAAATTACTAATGAGCCACAGATAGAAGGTCAGGACATTGACAGTCCCTCCGCCCCAGCAGGAACTCTGGACCCTGCCCACATCTGCCAGGTGGGGTTCCCTCAGGAGCTCCCACTAGGCTCAAATGAGCCCCTATTCTGGTCTCTCCTTTTGGCCCATCATTAGGAAGAGCAGAATTGGAACCACTCTGGGAACGCCGCACCCAGCCAGTTTTTTCCTTGTCTTGCCAATCTTCACTGGTTATGTCTCTGATAAAGAGCTCCAAGCAACACATGCCAGAACTAACAAGCAACGCCAAAGGTCACTCCTATGTCTGACAGACATGGCCTCTAGAGTCTGCCCTTCCCAAGGACCAAAAAGGAGATCAAGTGAATGAGAAAGGGCCCAGCAACCCCCATATAAACCCCAGCAGCCACAGCTGGCTGAATGCTCGTGGCCTCCCAGGACCTGTGCCAAGGTTCTGCAGACCTTCTCTCATGACAGCCTCACACACTCCCTTAGAATAGTTACGGCTCCCTCATTTTACAGAGGAAGAACCAAGGTCACAGAGGTTAACTCATTTCCCATGCTCACACAGCTAAGTACTGTCATCGTCAGGATTTGAACCCCAGCCTGTCTGATTCCAAAGGCCATGCCATTACCCACTATATCCCTGTGCCTCAGCACTGCCCACAACATTCTCCCCTAACATGGGTCAGTCTCCCTGGTCACCAGCAGTGCCCAACAGGACAGCACTGGGCTCTGGGGCCAGACTGGCCCTGGGCTCAAATCCCTGCCTTGACACTTCCCGTGTGTCTGAGTAAGTAGTTACCTTCTCGAAGCTTCACTTCCATCTGCACAGCAGGGTGAAGGATACTTACCTGAGATGGGAAGCATAACCAAGATAAACACCAGTCAGGTACACAACAAACACTGCATAGCCAGTGAGAATCTTCTTGGGATCAAGTCTCTACTGGCCACAGCTCCCTCTCTGCCTCACAGGACAGCCCTCCCCTGCCACAAGGGCACAATGCACGTGCTCCACCAGCACCTACTAAGTGCCAAACCCATTTAAGTACCTGAGCTCTCATCTCTACTTGCAGGTCAGTATTACCCGTGGACAAATTACAGAATCTATTAAACCAATGTGCTCAACATCTCACAGCTAGGGCAGAGATTTGAAGCTGGGCCTGCTGACACCAGGCCACCTTCCATGCTGACATTTCAACATACCCACCCAGTGACCAGTGCTAGACACTATAGAATAATTATACCTTTTAGTAGGAAACTATGGCACAGCCCTGTGGGTATCAAATTCTGGTCTGGTTCACTGTCCTTGGGCTATTTATTACCTCTTAGTAAAATGACTTTTTACTTTGTTACCTACCTGTCAACTGGACTAAATCCTGCCATCTTACACATTTTCTCACTCCTCAGCAAGTTCTCAATTGTTGTTTCCCATTTTTCTCCCACTCTCCTGACCTGGCTTCACTGAGAACTACATCCTGACTGCTGAGTTCCTCACGGGAACTCCCGGGGGGGGGGTCACAGCCTACCTTCCCCACCAAGATCTAAAGAAGCCCAGCCGGCTGAAGCTGGAAGACCTGACAAAAACTTCAAAGGACTCCTCGCCACTGCAGATCCTGAGTCCTCCTTGTTTGAAGAGTTTGCACCATCCAGCAAATGTCCTCTACCACGAGGCCGAACAGATGGCTCTGCTGATACTCGATGAACAAAAGGCAATGGAACGAGAAATGAACTTAGATCATTCTGAGGAAAGAAAGGGGTCTCTTCCTGTCCTTGAACACAGGAGGGACTAAGACTCTCTCCTTGATCAAACTGGAGTCAGGCTTCCCTGAGCCTTCTTCTCCACCAGGCCTCGACTGGGCCCTCATCCCTCTGGGCCTCCACAACCCAGTCTTGGTCAGAATCTGCTCCACTGGTTTAGGGAGAATCCCCTACTTGGATGTGTAAGTCCCCCTGACCCTTGAGATCTCCCCTTAGCCATTCTGCATCCACTTAGCCTCTCATTCTGTTCTTGGGTGAGCAAGCCCCACTTGTCCTTGTTGTATTCAGAGCTGAGCCTCATCTCACTCTCCTCCTGCAATACCCTTTCTGTGAGACCCCTGAATAAAATCCACCTTATTTTAACCAGTATCTGACTAATTTTCCTTAACAGTATACTAAGGCTTGCTTCAAGGAGGAAGGCTTCGCCTTCGTAAAAATCCTCCATTCACATCGTAGTCAAATACCACCCCCAGATCCCCTCCACCAGGCACCTCTCTCTCTTCCTGACTGCAAGCAAACCTATGGCAATAACTGCACTGGTTTCCCCACCACCACCTTGGGGATCTTTGTCTCTCCCAGGCTGGCTGCCAGCCCCACTACCTGCCCTGCTGGCTGCCAGCCCCGGCTTCACGACAGTCCATTCACGCAGAAAACACAGCTATGAAAATACAGAAATTCATTGCCCATCTGGAAACGTCTCAGAGCTAAGTACTATGTGGGATGTGATGGTGTTCGTCTACCAGCACAAGAGTGAGGGTAAGAGCAACACTGAGACATGAGGAGACTGCTAGGAGAGAGCCAGTGCGTCAGCAAGAGCTAAATTTAGCAACTGAAGCCTCAAACTTCACTCTTTCAGAAAAAAGAGCAGCAGGAGAATGTATGAACATATTGATATGAAAGACAGGTAGAGCGAATCCTTTGGGAGGTGGAACGAATCCACATCCTAAGTGACCTACTGCTACTTCTCGCAGAATGAGGATGGAGAAGGATCTCACCTGGGGAGCCTGGCCCCAGGTCAGGGGAAAGGCTCCACCACCAAGGAACTAAATCCCCCCCCACTAAGCGGAATGTCCCTTTGGACCTCATCACCACACAGCACAAAGTAAGCTTCAGACCGGGAAATTCAAATGTTAATTGCTGGGGGCAAAGGAAGCAGGTGGATTCTGAAAAACTGGAACTTCTGGAAAAACCTGTAACAGCTTCCAAATAGATTTTGCTTTCTAGTAGAGTGCTTCTATAAAAACACTCATCATCCAGGCACCAAATCCTTTCAGGGAGGCTTCCGAAGCCTGGGAGAAAAGACAGAAAAGGCTAGGCAATGCAAAGTGGTGCTGGAGCTCAGGCCCCAGTCTGCAGGTAGCCAGCTTTGTGGGGTTGAGCCAGGTACCCCCTCCAGGCTAAACCCAACTGTCTGTAAACCCAAGGCTATGCTCTAGGACATTTTCACTGCATAGGAACTGGGTGGGCAGTGTTAGCTCCCCTCCCCAAACCCTTCCTGCTCCAATCAAGCACTCTACCTTGACCTCAATAAAAGATCTATTATTAAAACATTTCACCACACTCTTAAAAATATATCGGTACCCACAAAGGACTACTATTTTTCCTGGAAACAGTGTCCTTAGAAATCAGTAAGAAAAATATAAGCACTCCAACAGGAAAATTAATAAAGTGTATAAAGAACAATTCACACACACACACAAACATAGCAATCAATTCTATGATTTGGGGAATCACAGAATTGGGGAATTCTATGGGGAAAAAAATTTCAGCCTTACTGTAACCAGAAAAAGGGTATATTAAAATAAAATTGAAGAGAGCTTTTCCCATGTATCAATTGGCAAGTTCCTAAAAATCCAGTAATACCCAGCAAGGGCCAGATTCTGAGAATTCTGAAGCCTTACATACCACCTAACTTATCAGGGGTAACCTGGCCAGATTTAAAAAAAAAAAAAAAAGAATTTTTGTCTTTAAGATTTTATTTATTTGACAGAGAGAGACACAGCAAGAGAGGGAAAACAAGCAGGGGGAGTGGGAGAAGGAAAAGCAGACTTCCCGCTGTGCAGGGAGCCTGATAGGGGGGCTGGATCTCAGGACCCTGGGATCATGACCTGAGGCGAAGGTAGACGCCTAACGACTGAACAACCCAGGCGTCCCTAAAGACAAAAATTCTTGAGTGGCTATCCCATTTACCTTCCCTACCACTTCTAAAGTTCTGTCCTACAAAATTATTTTAAGTATGGACACAAAGAGGGACACCTGGGTGGCTTAATCGGTTAAACTGTTAAACGTCTGCCTTTGGTCCCGGGATGGAGCCCACACTGGGCTTCCCACTGAGCAGGGAGTCTGCTTCTTCCTCTCCCTCTGCCTGCTGTTCCCCCTGCTTGTGTGCTCCCTCGTTCTCGGTCAAATAAATAAATAAAATCTTAAAAAAAAAAAAAAAAAAGAATGGACACAAAGATATCTGTAAGGATTTAACCACAATATTGTTTTATATTCCTAAAAAATTAGAAACTGTCTTCTACTTAATAAAAGAAATACATCTAAATGGTGGATTGTAACAATTAAAAAATCAAGCTGTAAAAAGATGTATATATAGGAAAATGTTTCTATCATACATTAAGTGAAATAACACAAATTCTAAATCTATATACACAATAGAGTCAAATTTTATTTATAGTCTCTCTCTCTCATATATTTAAAAATACACACAGGCACACTGAAATCAATACTGGAAAGAAATACACAAAAATGCTGTCCATGTTATCTCTGGAGATATCATGATCATGGGTGGTGTTTCCTTACATGTACTACACTGTTTTTTAAAAATTCTTAAACAGGTTAGTCATTACTTTGTATTCAGAAAAACTCTACATTATTTCGAAAAAGAAACAGACTTTTGAAAAGCAGGCTTGAGGTGCCTGGATGGCTCAGTGGATTAAAGCCTCTGCCTTCAGCTCAGATCATGATCCCAGGATCCTGGGATCGAGCCCCCCAAGTACACAACAGACACTGAGTGATTCTCCAGTCCTTGTCTATCCCAGCCTTTTACCTTCAAGCAAATGAAGCTATA
>ML106444.1:0-99901 GCA_003697995.1 Taxidea taxus jeffersonii
AGCGCACGGAGGAAATGCGGGCTGACCTCCCAGGGCCCAGGAGCACGAGCGGACACGGAGGAGCCCGGCAGAGGACACAGGGCGGCCCTCGGGTCACCTGGCACCTGCCGCAGGGGGCTGCCCTCCGTCTTGGCAAGTCTAAGATATGTTTGCTATCAGACATACAGACATTTCAAGTTCGAGGCTCACGTCTACCCAAACAGGTGTGCAAGAAAGGAAAAGAACTTCCGTTTGTCTCTTCAGTAGTTTCGAGCGTGGACAGAGGTCATGCGTAGGAGGCACTCAGGAGGGTGGGAGGCCAGCCGGGCCCGACCATGGGCACAGCTCCTACAAGGAGCACCTTGGCGACCTGGGGCCTGCCAGCCGTGGAAGGGCTCCAGGGACAAGCGGACCAAACCTCTGACCCCCGGACTTCTCCAAAAGGTTCCCCGTCAAGGGCTGAAAGCCAGTGCGGGCTTCCTCGCGGCCCCGTCTCCCCGGGGCCCTCCCATCCCGGGCATCAGAGTCCGTTGCTGTTCCTATGGCAGAGAGGCGGCTTGGAGAGCTCCACCATGCCGGGCCGGGACTTGTTGAGGAACTTGGGGGCGCGGCGCAGCAGCCGCTGAGCCTCCGTGAAGGTTTCCGTCAGCTCCTTCTTCCACTGCACAAACTCCGGGTCGCTCTACACGGGGACACAAAGGTAGAGATTATGACAGGCGCACCTGGCTGACCCCCAGACATGGCGCCTCTGGTCACGACCGCGCCAGCCCGCTTCCCGGGATGCCCACGGGGAGCAGGGCCAGGCTGGCCGGCCCTCCAGGGACCCCTCCCAAAACCCACCCTGAGAGGGACCGCCTGTGACTCGTTCTCGTTCAGAGAGCACCCGTGAGCTCTGATTTCTAAAACAGCTCAAGTGCATAGAGTAATGCCGAAGGAGAGCTCTGTCCCATGAACACACACCCCACTGTGCACTGGAGGGATGGTTACTGGACACACGTCTCAGTCATCACTACTGGTCTAGCTCTCTGAAGACACGCACGCACACCCACCCACACCTGCACACACCCCCCATGCACACCCACACACACCTGGACACACACACACCCTATGCACGCACACGTACACACACACCCCAGTATCCCAGAGGATGAAACTTGGGCTCCAGTAGAATTCTGGAGAGAGAAAGCGGGCATCTCCGCTGGGCGAAGTCACTTCGCTATCTGTGTTTACCTAAACATCCAGGTCCCAACCTCAGACATGCTGAATGCTAAGAACCGGGAGACTAGCTAACAGGCCCCTACTGAACACTGGCCAGAGTTTCCAGACAGGGCAATCAGATTATAACACGGACTTCCTCTCCGGCCATTTCCTGACATTTGCTTCTGTAATGGAAACTTAATTTGCTGAGACCCTCGTGCCCAGGGGCTTTCCTGCTAAGTAAGCGGTAAAGCATGGATTCAAGAAGCTATCCCATACGCAGGCGGCCGTCTCTGCGGGACAGGTACGCAGTTGCTCTAACTTCCAGTTAGGGAAAAAGGTTTTTTAAAAACATGAGAAACTCACCTCACATTGCAAGACAAATTGCTTCCCTCCTTTTATCCTCAACAAAATGCACTTTTTGTCTTTAATCTGAGTTTCTTCCACAGATAGAATCTGTTCCATTGTCAGTAAATTTTGCTAGCCATAAAAATTAAAAAAATGACAAATTACTTTGCATTATTTCCCAATTTCTTTTTTCTTTAAAGATTTTATTTTTATTTATTTGACAGACAGATCACAAGCAGGCAGAGAGGTAGGCAGAGAGAAAGAGGAGGAAGCAGGCTCCCTGCTGAGCAGAGAGCCCGATGGGGGGCTCGATCCCAGGACCTTGGGATCATGACCTGAGCCGAAGGCAGAGGCTTTAACCCACTGAGCCACCCAGGTGCCCCTATTTCCCAATTTCTTAAGTTAATAAATAATATGGAAAGCTATCAGCTTAGAAAGAGTTTAAAAAAAAAATCAGCCCTTTTCCTTTTGTTGATGATATCCTAGAAGTGAGTGGGAAGGGCTACGAAGGGACAAGCACAAAATTCAAATGATGGCATCTCAAAGGGAATGCCAAAGGAGAGTGTCTCTGTAAGACAACAGCACACCTGTTCCCTCGACACAGAATCGATGTGACCTGCATGTGTCCTCTCTGTGTCACACACACCTCTGAATTCTATCAACCGAGTTGTGAGGAAACAGCGAAGTGCCGTGTAACATGAGCGAGTGGGAAGCAGCCGAGTTCCTGACACGGCAGCTCGGGAAAGGTCTGGCAAGGCTGGCTTGTGAGCTAATGATATTTCAAAAATGTCAAAAGGATATTATAAATACAGGCGACATCCTTAAAAGATGGTCACGCCAGGTCTAGAACATGATTCCTTTCGGTGAATGCTATAGTGTCGTAAGCACCTTACCATTTATGTTTTTTGGGATAAATACTCAGGACTCCTAAATGAAAAACAACAGCACCATAAATGCTCGCATTTGGGGCGCCTGGGTGGCTCAGTGGGTTAAAGCCTCTGCCTTCGGTTCAGGTCATGATCCCAGGGTCCTGGGATCAAACCCCACATCAGGCTCTCTGCTCAGCAGGGAGCAGGGAGCCTGCTTGCCCCTCTCTATCTGCCTTTTGCTCTGCCTACTTGTGATCTCTGTCAAATAAATAAATAAAATCTTTTTAAAAAATAATAAATAAATGCTCGCATTTACTGTTTCCTGGTTTATACCTATTAATCCATCCATCCATATACACTGGGCAGCTCTCAAACAGAACAATAAACTCTGACTTTTAAAACCAAGCTAACGGGGCGCCTGGGTGGCTCAGTGGGTTAAGCCGCTGCCTTCAGCTCAGGTCATGATCTCGGGGTCCTGGGATCGAGTCCCGCATGGGGCTCTCTGCTCAGCAGGGAGCCTGCTTCCTCCCCTCTCTCTCTGCCTGTCTCTCTGCCTACTTGTGATCTCTCTCTGTCAAATAAATAAAATCTTTAAAAAAAAAAAAAAACAAGCTAACGTACTGCATTCAGTGTTTAAAAAAGGGAAGATTTTCTTTTTTTAAGTTTTCAAATATCCTGGAAAGTGAGATAATTTCCTTTCAATGCGCACCACGGTGACTGTCCAGGAGACGGCACACTACGGTTGGCCCTGGGACAACACAGGTTTGAACTGTGTGGGTCCACTTCTATGGGGATTTTTCCCCCCCGTAGATATAGTACACTTCTGTAAACGTTATTTTCTCTACCTTGTGATTTCCTTAAGAACATTTTCTTTTCTCTGGCCAACTGTATTGTAAGAATACAGTATATAAATCATGTCACGTGCAATTTCTGTGTTAACCTGCTGTTTATCTCATCAGCCAGCCCTCTGCTCAACTCGGGGGAGTCAGAAGTTCCGCATGGGTTTTTGATGGCACGAGGGGCCAATACCCCTGACCCCATGTTGTTTAAGGGTCAACTGTAAATGCGTAACATACCCAGGGACACTTACTATCTGGAAATATTATATATTCTATAATAATAATATATATGAATTACAATTTGGGTGCTAAGTTCATATATTTATAAAATACGACATATATTATGTTATAATACATAATATTATATGTTATATATTATATAATACTCACCAGCACCTGAGTTACAACTCAAGACCCCCAAAGAAACTTATTAATAGCAATTCAGAGCCTAGTTGTTGTATTAGTTTGAGGAAATGACTCCCATGGCACTAGTAATGGTGAGAAGTCTTGTTTATCTCAAAGGAATGGGCTGTGTAGTAGCAATCACTCATAATTAAATAGCAACTTTGCCAGTGGGGATTTATTATTTTTTTCAAGCATTTTACTTACTTATTTGAGAGAAAGACAATTGCACATGAGTTGGGGAAGGAGCGGAAGGCACAGGAGCCCCGGGGACAAGCAGACTCAGGGCTCGATCCCAGGACCCAGAGATCATGACCTGAGCTGAAGGCAGAGGCTTAAACCCACTGAGCCACCCAGGCGCCTGACTCTAAGTTTAAAAGTTAGAGTATGAACCCCCCAAATCTCCTATGCACAAGTTCAGACAGACACCCAGAGCTCAGCGGGTACTTGGTTAGACGTGCCAGCCCTCCGAGAGAGCCATGCGACGGTGAGGACGCTGCCAGTCGGTGCCGGGAAGGCCGCGCTGGACTTACCCGGGACTCGCCCTCTCCTCTCCACTCAAGTCTGTTGGGAAAGAGGTAAAAATACCGACGCTGCCACTGAGTCAGGAACGGGTTCCCCAGCTTCAGCATGTACCCGTGCATGATACAGTCCCTTCCCAGAGCGTAATCTGGGGAATACAAACAACCCCAAGTTAGACGGGCTCCGCTCTTCTCAGAAACAAACAAGAATGACACGCTCTGTGGAAAAGTCAGGTTTCTATGAGTGGAGCATGTTGTGCAAACCGTTACCCCAGTTTCGAGACCCAGGGGAGCGGGGCATCGAAGAGTGGGTCTCCGCTAACATAGTGAATGGCTGTTTCTCCATATTGGGAGACACTCGTGATGTTCCCTTGCGGCTCGGAGAAGGCACAGACCATTTATTCGTTACGTGTCGTAACGGGAACTGGAGAATACAGAGTAATTCAGTTCAAGCTACGCCCGGAGAACATTCGCCCTTACGTGGGGCTGGGGTTCTCCCCTCAGTCCCGTCAATAACAGTAAGGGGCTGACCAAGCAGTCAGGGCAACACGAGGCTCGAAACCGCTTATTCCTAAAGACTGTATTTATCCCTCCAATACACGCTTACCTAGACAGACCGAGCTAACTCGCTCTCGCCGAGTCCCAATCACCTCGTTAGAGTGAATTGCTGTCTCTCTCACTCTCTCTTTTCTTTAAAAGGTTAATTTTAAGTGGCTGCCTCTGGTTTCTTATTTTAAAGGCTTTGGAGAACACTAAAAACCGTTCATTCACTCCTTCCCTCATTCATTCAGCAGCTCTGAAGGGAACACCTGATGCTGGGCACATTCTGGGCGCCCCGGACTCAGCAGTGCTACGTGACAGGGGACGGAACTCCTGCCTCCGAGAACTACCGTTCTAATGGGAGGCCCAGACGGTAAACACAGAAGCGATACCCATGTTGTCCGGTGTACGGGGCAGGGGGAAGACCCCAGGAGGGAGAGGACAGGTGATCGGGTGGGCTCCCCGGAGCTGTCATTTAACGCCAAAGTGTTTACACGGCTTAAGTATATGGAAGGTGGAAACCTTGCAGGTTGGCCTCAGGGACCTAAGCCTAGACTGTACTGTTCTGTAAGGAGACTCCCAAGATCTTCAACCAAGAGCCCAGTGATATATGAAGATAAGTTCATGACTCTGCCGGATGCGAGGATATACTTCGGTAAGGTCATTAAGATGTGCCTCTTTTTTCTAGGTCCAGTTTGTCAAGATTCTGGTGACACCACGGCCCTCCCTGGAGCAAATTACCATAATTGATGTAATTTCCGGTATAAAATTAGCTACAGCCAATAGCCCAGAGTGATGTCAGTAGGTGCGCTAAGGAACAGCTTGGAAACAAAGCCCCTCTCTCTGCAGAATGGAGGTGAGCACAGTTACGGGGCCACTCTGTTCCCCTGGGGCACGCAGGCAGCTTTCACACAGGGAGGAACCCGTCAGGACTCGGCTGGGCACAAGTTTCTAGGTGGGTGATGTACACAACCAGCCAGCCCACATCAAGCCGCCCCCATTCAAGTAACTTATTAACACAAAGGAACCGCTTCTGGCCAACCTCAGAATAGTTAACCTCAGAATAGTCTTTGCCTAGAAGGAAAGCAAATAATACCCTTGTCATCAATCAGGTACATTTAAATATCCCAGATTCATTAGAATCTTAGGAAAATGGAGAGCGACAGCATTTGGTGACTCAAGAATGGCCGGCTGGTTTAACACCCGACATGAGGCACTCCACTTTGGAAATCCCAACAGGGCACTCAAATGTTGTAAAAAAAAAAAAAAAAAATGTGATTTGGCTATTCCTTAATGCTGCTTGTGAATCAAATGTCATTATTCCCATTTATAGTGCTGGACAAGGGACATGTGTGCGAGGGTCCTCAACAGTGACAACTACTTCATACTTTGTGGGGCCCAGAAGAAAATGAAAACGCGGGGCCCTTGTTCAAACGTGATTGAGAATGTCAGGACGGTGAGGGCAGAGCGTTCAACCCAGCGGGGTGCCTGTGAGGTAGCCTAGGTCACTTGCCTACAAAGCTGGGTCTGCTCCTGGCATGAAAATATTGCGTCTTCAAGGAAGACACTTGCCAACTCGCTCTAGAAGCTCCAAGAGCAGAGGACACAAGACACCCTACTGCTGACCACCTTAATTTGTACATCAACTGAAGACTTTGAAATATTACACTGAGCTTTTCCAAGCCACACGCCACTATTTATGGCCTTCCCCCCTACCACCCCTGGAAAGTACTTTACGACCCAAAAACTTTTCCGGCTTTACGGGACATTTTTATAAAATTCATTGCGTTGAAAATATTTTGAGGCACGCTGGCTATTTTACCTTCTTCGTGTCCAAGTTGCTTATTTTTAGCTCTCTTTCTGGCCTCGATTTTATCCGTGTCTGCATTTACTGCTTCATAAACTGTTTCTGCTACTTCCTGCTGCCAGCGCTCGGAGATCACCAAGGGGAAGTTCTTGTAGAGATCTTGGTCGCAATCAAGAAGCTTATTATTTTAAGAGATCAAGATAGTTATAATTTAACATATTTAGCAAGGCAACAGCTTCAGAAGAACCCTAACTGGACGTGGGGCGATAAATGGACCACAGCATACGATTCTTCAGAGACGGTTCGTTCCTTGTCACAAATGTCTGCCGCTGATAACCAGCGCGCTAACTGGGGACACCTTCACCTTCAGGCCCACAGGAGGGGACAGTCAGCCCATTCTCTTATACCAGCTTCGTTACATTTTTTGCCAATGAAAAACAACACGTACGGGGCTTTATTTAAAGTACAGAAAGGCCCGACAGCAAAACAGAATGTCAACGATGGCGAGGAGACTCTATTTGCCAAAGTGGGCAATTACATCCCGTTCCTGGAGAAACAATTAAAAGGGAGAAGGTGGGAGGGTTTTCTCACCACCCTCAATTCATCTGAAAAGTGAGATGAGCAGAAGGGAGAGGAGACTAAATTTCCCATTCATTCCACGAACCTTCCAACCTTCCACGAACCCAGGGTAACAGCGTGATCAAATGTGCGACCACAGAGCTCGGGAGACCAGAGGGTTTAGGCAACTTTGCCTTTAAGAGGCACGGGAATAAAAATTACACTTAATAATAGCATTTCTCTTCCAAACTACTACTCAAAATCCTTCATTCTTCCCCCTGAGCTGAGAGGCCGCGCTCTAAAAATGAGCGAAGAAAGTGATTTTATGCCTCTGAACTACAGCTCTGTGGCAGAAAGGTGAGTGATCTCACTGAAAGAGCGGAGCACAGCTGTCACAAGCACAGATCTCTTGAGAAACTTGATTCGCTTGCTCCTTTGCCTGAGAGATAAGTACTGGAGAGATATTACAGCAGGAAAGTTATTGACAAGAAAAAGAGCAAGAAGAGGCACTTGCCCCCAAGACTTAAGCAAATCGATAAAACACGGAGGGTTCTCTACCTGCCCTCAGTGACCCGTTAGGATCACGTGTTGATTTTAGGATCACTCTGACTCACAGAGCTCTTCTCTCCTCTTCCGCTTCCTTCAGAAGCCCAGGCTGAGCCCAGAGCTGAAGGCCTCGGTGGCCCAGAGCATGAACGCTGGAGGCGTGTGCCCAGCCATGCGTGAGTGTGAGTGTGTGTGGGGGTGTTAGTGCAGCAGGCCAGAGGGGCACCCTGGGATCACAGCCCCGGGTACGGATTCTGAAGGGTTTGCCAGAAGTAAAAACATACTCCTTTCCAATGTAGCTGCTGGGAAGGGCCAACTTTGCTTCGTATACGAACCGTTCTACTTCCTAGAATTTCAGAGAGCCCCGACTTTCTAGGGCTTAGCGTAAGTGGTTAAAAATGAATAAAACAAAGAAGAAAATTTGTACTTATCTGAGGTGAGACTTTTTGTTGTTTCTGTTCTTGTTTTTTAAAGAACAGTGTATTTATTTGTGCTGCTTGTTTAAAGGTCAAGAACGCATGGTTTCTTAAGAGGCAGAACCTCTAGCTGGACTAGGCTGTCCCGGGTTCCTCACTTCCCTCTAGACCCCTGGCCACAGCCCCCCTCTTGCTCTGAGTGTGCTCATCCTCAGCTCTTGGTCATGAAGAACGAAAACCACATTGACAGAACCTCCTAGCAAGGACTTCAGGCCAGGAGGCTTAAAGCAGCTCTCTCTCCTACCTCAGAGAAATCCGGGTGTCAAAAACCAGTCACAGGTGACAAAACCAGGGCGTGAGAGGTTACCCGAAGTCGCTCAGCGAATAAGGGCAGATGTGAGCCCAGTCTGACTCCAGAGCCTTGATTATGGTTTACGAAATTTAAAGTATGAGCAATCTCTTCTCAACACCAAAAAGGTCTGTGGGCTCCCACGTCATGGCCGCTGTGTTTTTAGCACCTTTCGTGGCAGTACCTCTGCTGACAAAATTCTATGGGGACGACAGTAATCCTTTTAGGTGACTTTGGGGATGGTCACTCCCTGGAGCATGGCTGGACAGTGGTACTTACGCGCCGGCCGCCTGTGGTCTGTCCAGGCTGCACACTGTGCCTGAGGGTGTGCACGTCGAGGCACCGAGCACGCTACAGCCCCCCGGAGAGCCACTGCGCCAGACCACGGAAGTGGCTTTGGCCCTCTCTGCTTCCCCTTCGCCTCGGCTTCACCTCCTGGGAAGCTGGTCCCAGGAGCACCCCGGCCACCCCTCCTTCCTGACACTGCATTCCAACCAGCTGCCACTCCTCGGGTCCCAATGCACCTGGTGTCCTCCTGGGGTCTCCTGCAGCTTCCCTCCTCCCCAGCCACTCGGCCACGACTTCTGTTCCCAGGCCCCGTCGGTTCCAGCTCTGTGTGTCTCTAGCCATGGCTCCCCACAGGTGCGTGCACCTTCTGGAGGGTGAGCTGCTTGGCAGGAAACGTGAGGGGGGCTGACACAACCAGGGTATAACGAGGCAGCTGAGAAAAGACAGGGAGGCCCTGGGGGACGCTGAGAAGGTGGGGGCAGATGTGAGCCCGACACTGTAGGGACACACTCTGACTTAGCAGCCCGAGGGGGATGATCTTCCCTCGTGACTCACCGTCTGTAATCATGCCTCGTCTACTGGGAAACATGATGATATGAACAAAAGTTTGAAAAATGCAGAGGATTATATAAAAAAAACACGCCGCGATTATTTCACTTTTGACTGACATGCAAAATGACTCGTGCTGTTTGCTCTTTTCATCCGAACACAGACAGATCTGAATACTTAAAAGGATGAAGATGGCTGGCTCTCTGGCAGGAGGCAAAGTGTGTCTGCTGTCACATGGTTGCTTTTCTCTGCTTCATATATGCTCGAGTTCTAGTTTAATTGCAAGTAGATGCAGATCTGTAAGAAACTGACCACTTACCAGTTTGTCAAACATGAAATGATTAGTCCACAGAAAGCTTTCATTGTTTCTAATTTAGGTCCTTGAAGTCTACATTCTTCATGTATGTGGGTATTCACTGATAAGTCACATTCCACAAGCAGGCCAAAGTTAAGACAATCACTCAGTCTGACGGCCAAGAAAAATATCTCCCCCCCCCCAAAACACTCAGGGTGAACGTCACACGTGTACCTTGATGCCCTTGGTATCCTCTTCATCAAAGGAGCCGATGTCAAAGGCGTCGGCAGCATTGACTTCTCCCCGCGGGGGAATCAAAGGTGGAGGGTACTAGAAGATCCAAGAAAGCACGGGTCAGTTATCAGATCACCTCACTGCCCATCCCCACCTGTCACTCTACAGTGTGCTGCACTCTCTGAGCATTCCAGCCGAGGTCCTACACCTCACTGTATGTCTTTCACAGATGGGCTCGTGCAGGGAACGAGCTTATGCCTGCAAGAGCCCTAAAAGAGAAGCCCCCAGATTTTAGAAAAACTTAAGGGGAAAAAACAGATTCACGTCCAAGGTCTTAATGCATTACTGAATATAATGAAATCTCCAGACTGTGCATCCCGCCAGCTCAGCTTTAGGAAAACATCGTGTCTCAGACAACGCGGCACCACATTCCACTTGCTGGAGCCTCAGTGTGCAGGGGTGGGGGGGTGGTGCGGGGCAGAGGGAGCGCTCCACACCTACAGAGGTGCCAAGGAGAGGCCAGCGGAGCCACAGCCCGGTCTCTCGTTCGCAGCAGGTGGGACTAACAGAGCATCACCCCTTGAAAGCTGGAGATGATGCAGAAACGAATCCAAAGCTGATCAACAGTAAAAAAAAAAATTTCAATGTGGGGTGTTCTCCTGTACCAATGGGAATATAAAAAAAATATCTTAAGGGAAGGGATTCTGTTGATATCCAATCATTGATCCTTAAGCTGTGTGGTGCTGGGCTAGAAAGTATGTGTAGATTCGTGACCCACGTTTCTCGTACATTTTTTTTTAAAGATTTTATTTATTTGATAGGGAGAGACACAGTGAGAGAGGGAACACAGGCAGGAGTGGGAAAGTCAGAAGCAGGCTTCCCGCCGAGCAGAGAGCCCGATGCAGGGCTCGATCCCAGGACCCTGGGATCATGACCTGAGCCGAAGGCAGATGCTTAACGACTGAGCCACCCAGGCGCCCCTCTCGTACATTTCTATAGAGGTCTTTATGAAAACACAGTCATGACTGAGACAGGAAGTCGGAAAGATGAGAGAAAGCTAAAAACATCCCAGTTATACGGACATCTGCATTAGATAACATCTCCGTTTCAGTATTTATTAATGCATACTGCAGATATTTTAAAAACTTTTAAACTAGTGAGACACAGAGAATGGCCCAGAGGGAGTCAGCAGTACTGGCAGCCTATGGGTAGGAGAGCAAGAAGGACTCGCTCTGTGGTTAAGGGAGCCTGGGGGCGGGGCCGGGGCCCCAGGAGATGGACCCAGGAGGTGGGGACCAAGACCCAGCCCAGAGGTGGTGGTGCCCAGTATGGGGTTCCAGGCAGAGTACCTTTTGTAAGTAGACCTGCTGCCAGTCGATGCCTCTGAAAAAGATGTGCTCCTTTACTTCCTGTGCCCTGTGGAAGAGGCACAAAGGTGGTAAGGGTGCGTTTGCAAACCTAAGGAATATTTTCCCAAAACTGTCTCCTGGGAAGAACACAGAGGAACGACTATTTTCAGTTCTTTCACTAAGCAAGTAAAATATGCTTTCTTCAAAACAACACAGGAAATACTGGATGTTTAGAAATATCGTATGGGGTAGAAAACTAGGAATATTATCTCATGTGGTAATTTCTTTCAGTTTGAGAGAACCTAGGAGCTGTCGCAGATAGACAGATACATAGGAGTCTGTCGCCAGGAGAACAAATTCAAATAAGACTTAAATTAGAGATCTCCACATTGAGGAGATTTGCAGCAAATGTCTATGAGGCATGTCCGATCAAACGAGAGGCCTATGAAGCACCAAATATGAATTCAGAAGCAAACTAGAAATCTAGGAACATATCGTATGCCAGACCTCCTCAGATACTGAAGAAACAAGTTTTCCCAGAGACCATCCTCAAAGCTCAGTCTGCGTGGAAGAGAAGGGGCTGTATACCACGAGGAAAGCCTACCCGGGGAAAGCGCATGGTCCCTGTGCCCACAGGGACTCTCCGCCAAGGCCTGCCCCGGGTTCCCCTGCAGCCCTGTCCTCTGTGGCAGAGCCCCAAGGGCTGGTTCTCAGCCCCCTTCCTCTGCTATCATTCCTCGGGTGACCTCGCCCTGCCAGGCCTTTAAGTGCCCTGTGTTTACAGACGACTCCCAGATCTGTGTGGCGAGTGCCGACCTTGTCCTGAACGTCAGGAGGCCCACACACCCAGCACCCACTCAGTGTCCCCACTTGATGGGGCGAGAGGTCTGTAGAACTCCTGACTTACTCCCACGCCCTGTCGTCTAAACCCAAAGAGCCAGATCAGCCCCAATACCCCACTACACTCCGAAGCCCACCCCTGGGCAAGTCCTGGGGCTGACTACTTCTTAACTTCTCCCATCCTCACTGAGATCCGATTCCTGATGGGGGCAGCAGGGTCTCTGATCATGAAGGGGATGCTAAATGTCCCACTACCACTGCCACCATCCAAGGTCTCCACCCCATCCCTGAATGACCCTAACTGCCCCCTGCCCCAGCCTGCCCTCTAGCCACACATCCCGCAGCCCCACCGGCCCCATGCCGCGCCCACATCATCCTTTCAACCATCTCCCTCCACCCCTGCCCAAGACTCTCTAGAGGCTTCCTTATTGCACTTACAGCAAAGTCCGGGGACACAACCACATAAAGGACCTGCCTGAGGCCACCGCCTGTCTGACCTGCTCTTGATCTCCCCCTCCTGGCTCTCCAGGCTTCTTGCTCTTCTGCATCATGGAAGCTTGATTTCCCGCCCCCCCCCTCCCCGACCCTGCTCTTCTCTCAGTCTGAGGTCATCTTACTTATTTGATCGTTTCTATAATGTCGCTCACCCCCACCCAACAGAAGCTCCAGGAAGGCAGGGCCGGGTCTACCCATGTGTACCGCCTCAGCCCCAGCAGTTAGGACAATGGCTGACACTCGGGGGTGCTCAGTAAGTGTTCAATGGATGAATGAATGAAATCTAAGTCAAAGGGCGTCCTTTTGTGTTTTGCATTTGTTCCTTCCCAACAACTGCTAAAATGATGGAAGAGGAACATGGAGTCATAAATGGACCACAAAGAGGGGCGGGGAACCATCAGTAGACATGACAGGTGTGGACGTAGGAGCAGAGACTACTGGCAAGAAATTGGCAGAGCTACTGCCTGGGGCTCAGAGGTGCTGAGTTCCAGGCTCAATGCCATGTGTGTGGAGGGGGGTGGGGGAGGGGGCTAGTGCGACACGGGCTGAAGACAGGCTGAACTCTGTAGATGGAACCCCTCACGCATGCACGCACGCACACACACACCATACTTTCCACCTCAATATCCAACCCCAAAATGCCTACAGCTAGGTGTTTAGTCTAATGGAATGGGGGTGGGGGGGCTCTGAAAGGTTCTATTTTGAAGAAATTAAGCCTGCTAAGGATTTTAAAATGCAATCAAAGGAGGGATTAGAGATTTAAGCCCACATAAAGTAGAACAGGATCAAAGCAAAGATACAGGGAATACACAAGGTCAGAAGCATTGATGGCCATTCTAGAAATTCCAACAGAAACCTAAAAGGAGTTCTACGAGCTAACCAAGGAAATGGAGGAGAGGAACTGTCAAATAAATAAAAAAAACAGTATTCTCCAAGCTGAAGAAAATGAGCCTCCACAGTACAAGGAACTCCCAGCGCCTGACATCAGGAGAGATAACTGGGCTCCATGACCAGCTTTACTGCACACAATAAAGCAATATATCTCCAAAGTTCTGGGGGAAAATCATTATTGATTTAGATTTCTATATCCAGCCAAAGTATCAGTCACGTTTGAGGACTGCAGGAAGGCGTTCTAGACACCTAGCAGCTAGAAAGCACGTTTTTTTTTTTTTTATTAAAATATTTAATTTATTTATTTGTCAGAGAGAGAGGGAGAGAGAGCAGATGAGCTCAGGCAGACAGAGAGGCAGGCAGAGGCAGAGGGAGAAGCAGGCTCCCTGCCGAGCAAGGAGCCCGATGCGGGACTCGATCCCAGGACGCTGGGATCATGACCTGAGCCGAAGGCAGCCGCTTAACCAACCGAGCCACCCAGGCGTCCCTAGAAATCACGTTTAAGACGGCAGCCAGCCAATTACATGTGAGAGAAAACACATAAGAACCTGGTCAGGATACTGAATTGCCATCACTGCAAACAGAATCAGTAAAACTTCACCAAATGAACTGCGAGATATCGGGATTCATTTCCACCATCGACAGGATCGATTTTTAAAGTTGAAAAGAGAGTGACTCCTTCAAGTCGTTAATTACGAAACACAAAGGACAACATACATATTTTCTGTGGGATTATTCCCCCCACTCTGGGTCAAAGTGGGAGATTTTATGGGGCTAAGAATGAAGTGTGATGTATCAAAACTAACTGTCCTGTGCTCCGGGTGCCGGTACTCAAGAGCTAGAATAACAGCTTACCCGCCTCCGTGGCAGCCAAGCCGCTTACTAGGGTCTCTCTGGAGCAGGCCTTCTAGAAGGGACCGCAGTTCTGGAGAGAAGGCCTCTGGGAGCTCCACATTCTGGGGGAGAAAAAAACAACACGATTTCCAAGATGCCCTGATGCCCAGCCAAACCTGAAGTCCATTTCCTGGACAAGGATAGTGTTAAAAACTGCAGCCGCACCGCGAATTAATATTTACTCTAAAGAAATGTGACACTGTGCTAGTCACAATGTGGGGCTTGAACTCACAACCCCAAGACCAAGAGTCGCACACTCCACTGACAAAGCCAGTCAGGTGCCCCAGATTGCTAGACAATTTCAATGCCACTCACTGGGCGGGGCCAGGTCCAGAGAAACAGGTCTCTCTGCTCTTCTGCGCCTCAGCAATTTTTCCTTTTCTTTGATCTTACTTTAGTTTTCGATTTTCCGCATCTTTCTCTAACTGATGGGTGGCAAACTCTGATTTCTGCCTTGGCATCTATTTCCACTGAACTGTCAGTCAGGAATTCTAGGAACTCGATCTCCACTCATTTGTGTTTTAAGGAAGCAAATTTTTCAACCGGTTGTTACCGGAATGAGACGTGAAAACGATAATGCGAGTAAGAATGGAGTTTTTCAGAGCACCTGGCTGGCTAAGTCGGTGAAGCATGTGACTCTCGATTTTGGGGTCTTAGGTTCGAGTCCCATGTTGTGGGTAGAGGTTACTGAACCAAAAAAAAAGGAGAAGCAGAAAAGAAAAATCTTAAAAAAAAAAGAGACCCACCACCAAAACACAGAGTTTTCAGTCTCCTTACCACGGTGAGGGTCATTCGGTCTATCTCGTGCTTGTCTTTGGTTTTGTGTTGTCTGAAAGGGCTGTGCCTGTGGAAATGAACAGGAAGTGAACGGCTGTGCCTGTGGAAATGAATCCTCATGTTGAAGATGTGGTCATCAGGTAACTTGGTGCCTGTCCCTGGCTCCTATCTGGGGAGAGTACTGTATTCTGATAGTATTCATCCAAAACTACAGAAATACAAAGCCCTACACATTTACCATGTACCGAGAAAGGCTGGTGTTGGGGTACGTTAGTGCCTGAAGTGGGGGGGCGCTTATGCTCCCGTAAACGGTCTGATCCTCACGTCAGTGAAATCACGGTGCTAAAATAGGCTGCGGCAAATATATCTCCAGTGATATTTTAAAATATCCTTAAAAAGAAAACAATCAGCCAGCCGGTACTCATGAAAATGAAGGCCATTTATATAACACTTGTCACTTTAGTGTTTGGAGAGAATAACTTTCATACAATTTTATCTTTTTTTTTAGAAAAATGGATATTAGTCCTTCAAACAACCCAAAGAACTGTGGTGCAACCTAAACACGACCAAGATGAACACGCCTCGCCCACTGGAAACCAGTAACCCAGGCGATGCCTTCCTCTGATGATGACAGATATACGTGAACCTTGGGTCCCCTCCAGTTCCGAGAGCTGCTTTCTCCTGTTGTACTTAGAGAGAGCCCCTAATGTAGGAGGCAGCAGACCTGAGCTCAGGGTTGTGATGGGGGTGTTTACTGGCTGTAGGCCAGTCATGGAAACCAGCAGTCTCGATGTCTTCATCTGTCGATGGGCATAAGGCCCCGTGTCACAGGAATGGCAAAGGGAACAGACAGACATGATGTATGCTGGTGGCAGCCGAGACCAGGGCAGCGCACAGCCATCATTCAAGAAAGTAATAAAGATGAATCTTAACTTTATAAAATGAATGTCTGCTTGATAAACTAATGAAAAACAAATTATTCTTACTCTTTACCCTGTTGTTAAAACCCAAGAGAAGTTGGCTTTCAAAGGAAATCTTATCAAAAGAGACTAGTAAACATACCAATTATGGAATCCTGTAGGGTCTTATTTATTTATTTGGAAATTAAAGAAGGGATATATGTACATGACTGAGTTTTTTTACAGCAAGACATGCCTATAAAATGACGAATCCTCCAATTTTATTTCTAAGGCGTATACAACACCACCAGAGGCAAGATACTGTCAAATATTTGAAAGTTAACTCTATAAGGTGGGCTGGAAAACTGAGCACATAAATGAACATGATTCGGAAAAAAGAACTCCCCCTTGCACTACTTACTGTTCCCTCTCTAACCATCCCCCTGAATTAGTGAAGTGAGGCACTGAGTCATCTCTCGGAAGGGATTATTCCATTTCAGAGCCTTGATGATCTCAAATATTTTAATGTTCATTTTGTACAAGAGAGGGAACTCTAATGCTTTGTTTTCCTTCTTACCATGCAATGAAATACAGAGTAATTTCAATCTCTTGAAAGCAGTAATTTGGAAAATACAATCTAAAACAAGGTGAATGCGTGCCAAGACTTTGGAAATGTTCTGTTCACCCTAACTGTTTCTAAAAAGAAAAACGTAAAATTACTGCATTTAAAAAGCAAATCGATGTAACAACAAATGGTATGATATTTTTAAGAGATTGTCATTTAAAAAACCATTATTTGCATCATGCTGTGATGCCAAAGACACAGAGACATCCTCATGCTCATGGTTCAAGAGAAAAAGGGTGACAGTTCATAAAATCTTACTAAAGCTTCAGTCTCCGCCGACATGGCTGCCTCCACCCACGTAGGCCCTGAAGGCGTGCAAAGGGACTGTGCGCAGATCTCCTGGCACAGGGGCGCGTCCTGCCAGTTTGGCTCCTGCACGTGGTGCCCGAGGACCCTGACCCTGCTGTGACCCCTGTGCCTGCTGGAGGGAAAGCGTGGTACCCCGACCCTTGCAGAGAAGGACCGCTGTGTCCCGAAAGAAATGCTCTGTGCTAAATTTAAAAAATCTTTCATGATACCCAAGGGAGGCTCGCGAGGAGGAGCGGAGTTAAATGGCGGTGCCAAAAACATTTCCAGCACACGAGCCTGGCCACTACCGAGGCCACCGAGCACACGCGGCTCTCCTGCACCCTACCCTGTAGGAAACCCTAGGACGTGCTCTTCAGCGACTCGGCTCTGGGCCGGCGTGCAGGGCAAGTGTGCACTCTCAGGTTCGAAGTCTGGAGGCACATCTGTTTCCGAGGCAGTCTTGATGATTCCTTGTGAACAAAACCAAAGATTCTGTTTCTATTTTGGAAACTGTTACAGAAACCCTACGAGAGCAATAATCTCCGCTCGGAGGGAGGCACATGGTGCCCACAGAGCCCGGGAGGCTGCAGCTGCTCCCCAAGGCAGCCGCTCGAAAGAGGAGAATGTTCCGGGCCCACGGACAGCTTGCAGGGTGGGCCGGCCTCTCGGCGCCGCACGCAGCACTCCAGCTCGTCGTGGGGCGCCGCGGGAACAGAATACCATGTGCAGCGGTCAGATGTGGCTTCCGATTCACAGAGCGAACGGGCACAACTGCAGACCTTCCCCGAACAAGGTGGGGAAATCGTCTGAGAGGGGAGAAGGGATGGGAAGACATGCACGAGGGCGCACGCAGGCGCCGCAGATCATGGTCACGGCGAAACAAGGAGCTCAAGGGCAATATCATGCTTGTAAGAGTGATTCAAAACTCTTAGGTCAAAATTTAGTTTTAGAGTATCAAAAAGATGGTAACTTACATCAGATATGAGTTTTGAATCTAAGCCAATAGCTGCCCAAATATTTATAAACA
This sequence comes from Taxidea taxus jeffersonii, assembly GCA_003697995.1. Classification (NCBI taxonomy): domain Eukaryota; kingdom Metazoa; phylum Chordata; class Mammalia; order Carnivora; family Mustelidae; genus Taxidea; species Taxidea taxus. The sequence goes on from ML106444.1 coordinate 17,823, forward strand.
TTCCCTCTCTTCCCCGCTACAGGAGCAAACTCAGTAGCCAGGGGCAGAGCTCAGCTGCCCCCAGACCACCAGCCAGGCTCTCTCCCCGCGTCTGACGCCTTCGGGGACTGACATCAGAGGTGACGCGGTTAGGGTCAAAGCTACTGCCGCCTCAGTTCTTTTCCTTGACAGACACCTGAAAGCCAGATGGAGGGTCAGGACAGCAACCCCGCACACCGGAAACATGAGCATCTTCAATTCCCCGCCCGCCCCTGTGAGTCCAGGGCGGTGGGACGCGATCTCAAGACTGGACACCTTGCCCACATCCAGATTCCGTCCTTCATGCCTCTGTGGTGCTCTTCCAGGTGCAAGGCAGAGTGAGGGGTGTGGACGAGGGCTTCAGCAGAGGCAGCGGGACACACTGGCCCGTGGAAGAAGCATTCGACCGCGGAAAAGAGAAGCAAGAACCATCTGCCGGTGACCCCTGTTCGAGGGCACCGCTCCCCTGCGGGAAGGAAGACACACGCCTGTCCTCTTCTGCATTGCTGGCCTTCTGGGCGGGGCAATGCTGTGCGGGGGGCAGCAGGGCCCGTCCTGTGTGTCGGAAGATGTTTCACAGCAACCCTCACCTTCACCCGCCAGATGTCAGAAGTGGCCCTTTCCAAAGCTGTGACAAGCAAAAATGTCTCCAGGCGTTGCCAAGGAGCACCCCTCAGCTTCCATATCTGAGCACCCATTGGAAAAGCACAGCAACCACCACCCACCGATCAGCATAGCAACATCACTAGGCCATTTGCCTCCTTCCTGGTCCCAGGCCCGAAGGTCCTGGCCTTTTGCCTGGATCCCCACACCTGTCTCCCATCTCCCTCCTGCAGGGTTACAGACGTGATGCTGTGAGCACCTTCTTCTGGCAAACACCCAGCCGTGTCTCTCCTCTGTGGAAAAGCCTCCAGTCTCTGGGGTCTTGAGAACAAAGCCCCTGCTCCCCCTACCCCAATGCATAGGCTCTCCCTTCTTGAAAGGCTCTCCCTGTCTCCTCGACCTCCTCTCCCAGCATGACCTCCCTACCCAGGTCACCACTGAGGAAAGGCAAGCTTCCCCATATTGTCTGCTCCCTGCAGGAAAACATGTTTACCTTGCACCAGTCTTGGAATCGCCAACCCTTTCCAGGCCCCCTTCACAGAGCATTACCTGCGTGGAGTCAGCCCTGCTCTCCCAGGTCAGCCCTGGGACTCATTTCTGTGCCCCCTGGGACACCGCAGTCTGCCCTCCTCCTGCGTGTGGACATCTTTACTCTCCTGCGAGCTCCATATGGACCGGATGTGGCTTCCTTCCCCCCTCCCTTCCTCTCCCCAGCACATGAAGCACAGTCTCCTGCATATTCTAGCTACTCAATAAATTCTTACCAGGTCGACTCTAAATCACTTAAATCAAAAAACATTCTCCCTGCCCTTTGGTTTCTGTGCTCTACCATTTCCTGCGAATGGCTTCTGAACAAGCAAGGCAGAGAATGGCAGAAGATCACACATCTTGGTGGGAAAGGTTCCTCTAGTCCTGTTTCTATTACACACTGGAAGGTTTCTTTGCGTGCCAGGCTCAACAGATGGTCACCTAGGGCGCCTGGGTGGCTCAGTGGGTTAAAGCCTCTGCCTTCGGCTCGGGTCATGATCCCAGGGTCCTGGGATTGAGCCCCGCATCAGGCTCTCTGCTTAGCGGGGAGCCTGCTTCCCTTCCTTCTCTCTCTGCCTGCCTCTCTGCCTGCTTGTGATCTCTGTTTGTCAAATAAATAAATAAAAATCTTAAAAAACAAACAAACAAACAGATGGTCGCCAGACAGTGATAGGGACCTCACTGTCTCTGAGGCACAATGTAGCACAATGCTCCTTCCAAGGCCTGAGTGGCCACTGTTGTGTTGAGCTGACATCTTCCCCTCCTTAAAGCGCCTGCTCTTGGGAACGGTGCAGCACGAATATAACCCTGAATATAAGCTTTGGGAAGACGGGTCCTCGGCCAGCTGGGGCCAACCATTAGGGCTCCCTAAGCCATGTACCCGTTCTTCCAACCTTTCATCATGAGCTGCAGTTTCTAGATCTCTCACTATTTTCCTCTCAACCCATCCTCAGGAATACCTTCTGGATGTCTTCCTGTCAGCCAACAACCCTCTTGACGGGAGCCGCGGTGAACACAGTGACTCCACCGAGCCCAATCGAGGACCCGTGAGGAATGAATCCTTCCCGATTCAGGACTGGGAACCTGACCTGCGGCCAGATACAGTGGGTGCACTTTACTAGCCACCGATCACACTGCTGGCATATCGTTAATAACTACATTTTCAGATCTTTCAAAAAACAGTGTCATGCCCAATCATCCCCAAGTGGCATGCGTGGGCATTATTATAAGCAGACTAGAATCAAACAAAACAAAGACATGAACCAAGCCCTAACTACACGGCTTGGCAGGTTTCCCAGGGACATTTTACTAGTGACTTTCCAATCTCGACTGGATGTAGCCGATGTTTTTCACTACTGCACGGAATTTTCCTGTCTCAAAATTTTGGAGGTATGGATTCTGTACCTCCCGCCCCATCTCCGGGGGGGCCCAAACCGAGACCCAACGCATGTCTCTGTGCACTCACCTCTCACAGAGAGCCTCCACTGGGTGGAGGGACGGCTCACGTGGGAAGTGGTTTTCTCTGGCCTGTCTTGCAGAAACTCTCTCTAATTAGGTCAGCAAGTCTGATGATGGGAATTAGGACCATCCAGGCTCCACAAATACAGTAACTCAATTAAGGACCAACAGGACCTGACTCTCTGGGCAGTAACACAATTTTGGTTCCCCAGTGAAAACGGTGAGCAGAGAACAACTAGATTACCTGGGTCCTGGGGAAGCGGCCAGAGTGCTGGGAACCTAATTTGAGGGGAAACATGGAATCCAGCCCCTTTGCCGAATGTGCTGATTACAGTAAGAAGACGTGGCAGTGCTCAATGAGCCTTCCCAGTGGAAATGCCAAAAGCTCAGCAAATGGCCAGACCCGTGTGCACAACAGAAATAGGAGAGGGAGGGACTTGACCAGGAAATGTTAACATCAAGTGCTTTTTGTATCCTTGTGGACGAGGATGACCAAAAACATGTTTTCAAAACTTAAGATTTCCATTCCAATTGGCTGAAAATTCTTAAAAATTAATGGGAAAATGTGAACATAATCATTGTGCTCAACACGGGGACACACTTTGGACAGTGCTTTCATTCCCTAATCCTTTTGCTCTGTTTTGCTGTCTTTGGTGGTGAATAAATTAATTAAAAACACGAAATTATGCAGTTTTGTTTTTGTGTTTTACGAAAGGCGAATTAACTTCAGCAGGGTTCAGAATACCTGCGCACTTCTAAAATCGGTTCACTTTGGGTCTCGGTCCTTTCTTATAACCTTCAAAACACTTAACATTGGCAAGACATTCATGAGTAACTGACTCCTAATGAGAAAGATTCTCCTACCCTTCTTCGATGATCCACATTTTAAAATAACTCTTACGCCCCAAATAGTGGGGACCTATCCTAAATCAATACCCAGAATATCCTAAATCAATGGGACCACTTCAAAGCAGCCTTCCTTTAGGTTTAAATGTGTTGACATTCCTACAAGGTATGGAACAAAAATATGAAACTGTGAGCTTTTGCCTAAAAGTTTATGGGAGCAAAGCTCTCGGTTTGAGAAGGCAGGAAGAGCCCGGGTCATTGTCTAGGTTAGTGTGTGTGATTTCAAATGATATTAGAGTCTAACACTGTCTAACCGGTCTGGGTTCTGATCCGAGGACAAGCCATGGTGGCAGTAATAGAAGGATGCATTTCACTCACCCTCGCAGGAGCTTGAAAAGCATGCATCCCAGGGAGAACCAGTCGGCACTGCTGTCATACGCTGTCCCCTTCTGCAGGACCTCGGGAGCCATGTACCCATGGGTGCCCCTAGGGAGAGGAAAGGGCACACGCAGTTACCAGAGCACGCCCACCTTACAGAATAGTAACAGCTCAGCCAAGAGGTTCAGATGTCATTTGTTGAATGGCAGCAACTGTAAACAAGGGGGAGGGGACAATGGGGATTCCACACAACATAATTCATGGAACAAAACCACCTTTTCTGTCTTTCTGTCTTAATTCCTATTAGTATAGGGATGAGTATAAATAAGTCACAGTATGAGCAAGCTCCGGTGTAGGAGGGGAAATCTGAATCATGTTAGTCTTCCTGCACTACAGCTATGAAGGGGTCTCCTGCCAGTTTCAGAGCTCTTGTGAGGCCATGCAAGGGGTTGGGGGGAGGCCGGGGAAGGGAAAGATAAGCAGGCGCCTAGAGGTGGTGCCCTGGACCTGAAGGGATGGGGATACCCCTCCCGTGTGACGCCACCTCCATGCTAAGGGCCTGAGCTGGCACAGGCTGAGGGTGGGGGCTACTTACTAACACGGTAAGTAAGGGGGTGGGAAGAAGTGGGGGGCACACGCCGACAGGTACAAAAGATGGAGAAATCCCATGCCCGGTTTTGAGGGCTGCCGACTGATCAAAGGAGCCCACTAAGCAAACGAGAGGTTCTCAGGAAGTTGAGTTTTGGAAGGACCACCATTTTATCTTGATTTGCACTATTCTGCAACTCTGAATCCTTCCTGTTACTCTATTGGCCGCCCCTCCTTTAGGATCTGAGCGTGCACTGTTCCAGCTGAAAGAGCGAGAGGCAGCTCATGGGGGGCTTTCAAAGACGCAGCCCCGAAGCTTCCTGCGAAAGCTAAGCCCTCCCACCTGTCCACCCTCACTGATCTTCCTGGACAGGATGGGTGCTAAGAAACCCCTCTATCGTGCAGGGTTTCCACGTGGATTCCACGTACAGGAGGCAGTTAGAAGGGTGCTGGCACGAAAGAACAACTCGATCCACGTCAGCGGTGTTAATCTCTAGTCTTCTTTTATTAGGATCACGTTTAAGTTATGCTCACTGAGAATCTGCTCAGAAAGTGATCCTGGATCACTTGTAATCATTCCCGATCCAGGATCAGCACTGGGCCCAGTGCTCTCGGTCTAAAGAGTTCTCACTTTGGAAGACGGCTCTGCAGCAGTGAAAACGGGTGCTGGTCCATCACGGCAGGCCCAGCATCTGGACGGGCTCCACCGTCTGGACTCCAGAGTCGGACCGCATCGGGCCGGCCAGCCTTGCTGTGAGGGCATGGGAGGTTTCTGGGAGGGGCATCGGAACCGCTCTTGGAGGAGGGCTCACTTCAGTGCTGTCCAGAAAGACCTTGGTGGTGACCTGCAAGCCTAGGATTCCCGGGACCAAAACCCACTTCTGGGATGGGAAAAGGGTGTGAGAACCAACACGGGGCGAAGGGGACACCGGACGTGACCAGAGCCCGGTACCGGACCTCCCGCCATGGGGCTTTCTGATTCTGCCTGTACGGCAGCGACTGCTGCTTCCCAATATTTCCCCCTGAAGATCCAAACGACTCTCAATCCTGAAGGAATGTCTGGAGGTTCTGAGACACAGGGCACGAGACACAGCTTTGTGTTCTTGGAGAAAATAAGCTGGAACTCCAATCCGGCACTGTTAACAAGTTAAATCCCGAAAGTCTTTCTTTGTTTTCTGAGTAACTAAAAGCTAACTTCCAGGGTACAGTAATTCGTGAGCCCCTGAACTGACCCACTCAGTCGAAGCCCAAATCTGGAACCTCAACCGCTCACCAACTTGTAGGTGGACCAGGGGGACCAGAGATCACAGCTACGGCTTTGAAAAGACTTGAGAAACCACGTCCACGGTGAAATTCTGGCCAAAAGCGCTCATCGGGTCCGGAGCTGACCATTTCCTAGCCTCGGGGAGTTCACCCATGTGGGGTAAGGAGTCCACGCTCTGGAGTCAGACAATTGGACTTTAATTCCAGCCCCACCGTGTGCCAGCTCTGGGACCCTGTTCAAGCTCCTCCATTTCTCCGGACTTCAGTGTCCACGCCACAAAGTAGATTGCCCCACCAGTAACCTCCGGCGTTTCTGTGACGATGCGAGCATATTCGAAGCAGCCGGCCCCGTGTGCCGGGGACAGTGGATGTTCAGCCGGTAGCACGATGAGCGCTGTGGCTGCTGGCCCTGCCGCCATCCACACACCAGTCACTGTCTACACGGCCAGGTCTAGGGGTCAAAGGTGCCTAAAAGCTTGCCGGCCGTCTTCAGTGGACTTGACCCTCACAACACCCAGACGAAATAAACGCATCATCTCCTCTTCAGAGATGGGGAAAAAGGAGGCACAACTTGGAAGTGGATTCAAACCCAGATCTGCTGCCCTGAAAGCCTTTGTTCTTGGCCAGGAGATGACGCCCTTGTAGAACAGTGGCCTTCCTGTCATCATGCAAGCATGGAAACCAACCTCCCCGATCCTACCCCTTTCCACAGCTGCTGGTGGAATCTGAGAACAGCCCACCTCTCGGAGCTGACAGGGGAATTACACTAAGTGGGTGCAGCTCTATAAGGAAATAAATAACCCCATCACTAAGAGCTCATTCCTTTGCAAGATTAACTCTTCTGAGCTCTCGGATGCGCCTTCTGTAGTGGCTACACAAAACTGAAGAAATTAGCATACCGAACAGCCACCGCATTAAAAATTCAAACCACCGTCTTGAAAAATGCCTGATGAATTTGCTGACAGAAGCTCATGCAACCATGGGTTCTGGCCTAATAATTGTAAAGTGCTGGCAAAATGCTAATGCCATTATCACCAGACCCCAGATTCTGTAGGAAGGGAGAAACCTGTTTAGAGAATCCCTGCTATTCACCACGCACCTTCGCTCAGGGCTCTGAGAGACGACCCTGACTTCACGTAGCCCCTCACAGGTACAGCAGTGCTGAACCACTTTACCTCTACAGCCAAGAAGGAGGGGCCTGGGGTTGATTTTCTGCATGGATTCGTGAGGTGAGACCCCTGGGAGTTTCTTCAAGTCCATTCAAAACGGAGATGAGTGTTAGCTCAAGATGGAAAATAAAATGTAATTTTAAAGGATTTCATTGCTGAGAGTGATACATTTAACCCCCTCAAAAAAAAAAAAAAAAAGAATAAAGAAACACTCATCTGCTTTTCCACAAAATGCACACATGTCCATGCTTTCCACCCAGATAAACTGAGGCCAAAGGAACAGAAATGAAAACCAGTGTGCGTTCCCTCCTGCTTCTGCAGAGGCCTGGGACAGCGGCTGTCCATCCCCGAAGGAGAGTGTGCGGAGGGGTCAGGGGCTGGCCGAGGGCTGCGGGGCAGGGGGCTCCCTCTGCATGGTCTGTTGGAAGACTGATGTACTTAATGCTCAAGTCTAACAAGGCCTGCAAGCAGATGATTTGTGTTTTTAATTTAAAAAAACAAAACAAAAAAAAGGTTCCTAATTTTCCTTCGGGGGTGGGGAGCCATTTTGAAAACAAAGGAGAAAGTAGATGGAGAGAGATGCTTGAGCCCTGGGCCTCAGATGCCCCTGCACCTTCCCAGGCACATGGGTTTCCCTTTACCCTTAAGACATCTGCAGGGACTTAGTATTGCCTCTGTTTTGTAGAGGAGAAGGCGGAGGGTCAAGCAGGTAAACGGACTGACTGGGTCACACAGCCGGCACGGGCTCGGGTCTGCTGTGGAGGCCCCTCCCTCCTCCATGGACACCCCAGCCCCCGTGATCCCCGAGAAGGTGGGTCCATCCACGTTCCCCGAAGACAGAGGAGGCACAGCCCGCTTATCTGCGCTCCCATAACCAGGGATACGGGACCTGCCCCCGGCCCAGCATGATCACATACGGACCATCACCTCTGGCAAGAAAAATCTGGGAGAGGAAGTGAGCGGACTGAGGGCTGGGCCCATCAAGGCATCGCTGCAGAGAAACAACGGTCAACACTGAACAGAGTCGATACGCTACTCACACACTCGCATGGGGCTTCTTTTTGGAAAAGTCACAGGCGAGACCGAGATCAGATATCCTGACATGTCCGTGTTCGTCCAAGAGAATATTTGCAGGCTGAAGAGAAAGACAAGATGATCTTTAGGAGGTCCCAAACGGTCATCAGCTTTGAGAATTTCTACAATCATAGGCAAGTGGTATCTTATCGTTATACCTAAATAGGAACTCTGCACTACCACCTCCAAGCTGGGCATGATACTGAAAGTCACACTTCCCATGTTTAAATCCCACAGGAAAGTGGCGATGACAGACACAAAGGAGACTACTCCTGAGATAATGAGACACAAGGCAGGCAGCCTGGTGCTTGCAGGGGTGATGGGCACAGTCCATCAGAGTTAAAAAGTATCTCCTTTCCCTGCTGGGAACAGCGGCCCCGCCAGAGCCGCGGGCCTCTCCACAAAGGGAGCGAGCCCACCAGCTTCTCGGCTTCTGTGAACCACAAAGGCCTGTGGGAATGAGCCCACGAGGCACAGGACAGAAAGGAATCTCACGAGAATGTACAGCACGGACCTAAGAAATCAACACATTCCAAAGCGCCACACCAACCCCGAGGAGTGGCATTTCTGCTTCTGAGGTCAGACTCAGAACCCAGGACCTCACTGGATGACCCAGGAGGACTCTGACCACAACTCTGATGAAATGTATCTACTGGCATTAGATTTAGCCGGCATAATCAGGGAAAACAAAGCTTCTCTCCCTAATATATACTGAATTACAGTCATCTTAATATTTTTCTGCTGGAGATCAGCTATTGTTTTGCTTGAAATAAAAATAAATGGCATGCTATTATAAAGCCGAAGCATGAATAATCATGAGTGAGTAGAATTCAGTTTGAATAGAAATTAAATAATACCACTGCCTACTAAATAGCTTCGAAAATAAAACAAAACAAAACAAAAAATACAGCACAAAGATGATTAGAGACCGGTTACAGACCTAAATTAAAATGTATTACAGTAGAGCTTCGTGGGCCTTCAGCATGTAGTTTATTCTTCTGCAAAACTCGCAGGAGGAAGCGAAATTGTCATGTGCCAACCGGTGTCTAATTATTTCTAATTCAATGAACATACATTTTTTTCTCCTTCATGCTCAGATGAAAACTAAGGGGAAAATTTTGTAACCTTGCAGAAAGCTTTAAATTTTAGAGTGTTTTGTGACAAAGTAAGAAGCTCAAAAATAAAATATAATATTTTAGGCTCTTGGGAAGGCAACCTTACAAAGCGAAGACAGCTAATCAAAACAGAGCAGCTCCTGAGAGAAAGAAGCGTAATCTGCACATCTTAGTCGGCTACACCAGATTCAATCGAGAAGGAATCTGAAAGAGAAGGCAAACACCTCCCCCGGAGTGTTGTTACCCTGTTGAGAAACTGTCTCTCCTGTCATTTTCCTCCTCATTATTATGTGCACATTTCTGTATTTGCAGGATCAGTTCTACAATTTGTCAAAGTCCCTTTTATCTCTGCCCCTGTCTTCTCGCGATGACTGTCACCATGGAGGTACTGAGCAAACTCCTAGCTCCCTTAGGAATGCAGAACCCAGGACTGAGCACCATGGTCTGCAAGGGGGAAACTTGGAATAGACTCACGACATTTTTTTCTAGGTCCAGAGAGAATAAGAATGGAGTAGCCTAGACACAGCCTTCTGGGGCTCCACAGTTCAGGGACCTAAAAATCTGTTAGTGATTTTGAAGACGGTCCTAAAACAATGTGAAACCTGCAGAATGGCCGTTAGGGGAAGTTCTGCCTCGGACGAGCTAGCACTCTGGCCACTCCGAGTCTCAGTTCACCCACGTATAAATCCCGGAAGACACACGTTCTCTGCTTTTCATCGTCGTCCATGCCCGGTTCTAACACAGAGCCATGGCCAAACCAGTTGCTAAGTGTACATTAAGTGCATGGCAATTAATTGTCACATCAGCGATGCCAAGAAACTCCTACCTCGCTTGCCATTAACTCATTACAACTTCTGAGTTAGTGTATGTGCTGCCCTAGGCAGGGGAAGAGGGGCTGAGCTGACAGTGACAACTTGGAAGGAAAGGAGTCCCTGGCACCGAGTTTAGAGTCTGGACAGATGGACATCACACAGATGTGACCTCACCAGGGTTGAGGGGAGGGAAATGGCAGGTCCCATGAGAGATAAGAGACCGTCTGAAGACCCAGGGCCACAATACCTACTGCGCAGGTTCGGGAAACAGAGCGCTTTACCTTCAGATCTCTGTAAACCACAAACCGACTGTGCATGTGCTCCAGCCCCAGGATGATTTCCGTGGCATAAAACCGCATCTCCTTCTCCGAAAACACCCCATGCTGTGAAAGGTGATAGTGCAAATCGCCTCCTGGAACCAGAGATGCAGAGGTTAATACAAACTGGGTCGATTCCCAGGAAACAAAAATTGTTGCCATCCTAAATAGTTAGGACGTGGTTGAAAAAAAAGGCAAATTTTCCTTCTGCTTTGTCTGTACATCTGTCTTGGACGTCTGTGGTCTGACAAAACACTTTAAGAAGTATAGAAGCATCTCAAACATTAGAAGACTTTCATGCAGGGATGGCTGGGACAATATACAACACAGCCATCCCTGTCAGAACGGGAGCCCAGCTCTCAGATGCACCTGCACGGGGGGAGAGGGCGGCGGCTAACTTTTCTGCTTTGAGTATTTACGTCCTAATAACTGGCCTAACCCAGTAATGATCCAGCGAACGGCTTAGCAACTGGCTCCGTGGACAGTAAAGAAGGCAGCACACAGAGCAACAAAATGATCATATTGATAGATATTTGGGAAACAGACACAGTAAAATTTTAACTGGTGAAATCCAGGGAGGTGGGTACTGGGGTATCCCCAGTAAAATTCTTTCTACTTTTGCCCTATGTTTGCAATTCTTCATAATAAAATGTTGGAAAAAGGCAATCATCATATGGGCTCAAGTTACAGAGACAAAGAATACCATCAACAGCGTAAAGAATGTTCTTATAAGCTGTAAAGGAATAGCCTCTACGGACCCAGAGGAGTTAATGCATGGCCAACTTTAGTGCCCCTGCTTTGGCTTACATAGCTCCCCTTTCATGCACAAGTGTTCCCATATAACCACTGGCAGATCAAGATATAAAAGATTTCCGGTGTCCCAGAGGCTGCCTGGTGCCCTTTCCTGTCAATGCCTCAGAGCCTGCCCTGGTTAGGCCAAGAGGTCTCCATTCTGACCTCTCACCACCCATTAGCTTTGCCTGTGCTCAGAGTCATGTACATGGAATCACACAGGAGACATGCTATGGTACCTGGCTTCTCTGCCCATTATTATGTCTGGAAAATTCCTCCATGTTGTTGAATAGCTCTGGTTTTAAATCAAACCCTCAGAACATAACAGAACTTCAAATGAACATCCAAAAACAAAAAAGTAATTCATTTGCTGTACTATATGCATTCCATTTCAAGCTCTTGTTACTAAAAACACTTTGAATATATACCGTGTCACTCTCTAATACTAGAAAACTATTTTTCTAGCTAGAACTTTCTCTGCATTTGCAGGGTCATCATTCATAGCTTAAAAGATCAATGGCTGGCTGGTCTCGGCTCAGGGTACAGAAGATTCAGCCTGAAGTCATGCTGGCCCACAGCCAGTCCTTCAAAGTTGGTTTCCGAATACACTTCTATCTTTGGCCCATGTTCTTCTGAGGCATTTCATTCCTAAAAGTTGAGGGTCAGGAAACAAGCTAATTAAAGATCTAGGCCAGCTGCATTCCAGAAAATGAAGTTTCGCTGTGCGTATTTTATGAAAATCTTCTCCAGAAGATGCAGCTTCCTGGCGAGAGACTAGGAGGGCCACAGGGCAACAGTGGTCAACATTTTAAAACGAATTCTGAGGGAAGCCTGAAGCATAGGAAGGTTTCCTTAAACTTCAGGGGGAACCCCATGACCTGAAAGACCCAAACCACCAGGAAGCCCAGGTCAGCGTGTGCTGAGGTGTACGTCCTGGCGAAGTCCTTCCCTGCATTCGGACTTCCTGCGCGTCACTCACCGTTCATCAGATCCAAGATGAAGCAGAGTTTATCTGGAGTATGGAAGGCATAGGTCATACAGACAATGAAAGGACAGTCCTAGAGAAAAAAAGCAAGAGTTTGTAAGAAAAACAAAAGCTGCCAAGGGAAGCGTGTGCTATCTACTATCAAACACCATGCATAGCTTTCCCTATCCACACTGCTGCCCTGTACGTTGCGCACAGAACCCTCCGTGGTAATCTTAATGGTCCCAGTAAAACAGATCTGATAATGGGACAAAATGCATAGCGACAGAGCACTACTAAGTGGAAAAGATGAATTCAATGGTCTCATCTCTCAGATTCATTCATGACCCTTTTACCTGCGTCTTCTTCAAAGGACCCAGATTCTATAGAAAAAAATATTTCTGCCTTCCTAGTCTTTTTGTTGGTCTACAGTTTTGTTCTGGCTAGTCAAATACCCACATTAATCTCGGATTCTGATGTTGGAAGAACCATACTACAGTGGGAGGAAATTATCCACATTACTGTCTTGAAACACTGAGCGAGCACAGAAGGGAATTCAACTGGCTTTTCAGAGAGGAAAAATATACCAGGGTCAGGGACTGAATAGCTCAATTGTAAAGACGTCAGTTTTCCCACAAGTAATCTAGAGGTTCTCTGCAATTCTAATTAAAATGAAAATCAACAAGCTGATTCCAAAATGTATGTAAAAATATACAAAGCTAGAAAAGTAGAGGCATTCTAGGAGAAAAACAGAGCTGGAAAAGTCACGTCACCAGGTATCAAGACTTATTATAAAGCAACAGTAAATCAGACAGTGTGGTAGTAGCCAAGGACAGACAAACTGACCCACAGAACAAAACAGAGCATCCTGAAATAGACTCAAGCATAAATGGTCAATTGATTTGTGATAAAGTGACACAACTAGGTGGGGAGAAAGGGTGGCCTTTCCAATCACCGGCACTGGAACAACTGGGCATTTGTACAAGAGGAAGTGAACAGCCATCCCTACCTCACACCACACACTAGAGTCAACTGCAGATAGACAGAGATCCAAACAGAAAACAATGAAGCTTCTCAAGGAAAACAAAGCAGAGTATCTTCATGACCTTAGGGTAAGTAAAGACTTCTCAGGCCACGAAAAAGCACTAACAGTAAAAATGTTGCTACACTGGACTTCAATGAAATTAAGAACTTCTGTTCTTCAGAACATACTTTTAAGAGAGTAAAAAGGCAAGTCACAGGGTAGGAGAAGGTATCTGCAATCCATGAACAAGAAAGGACTCATATTTAGAATATATGAAGAACCCTGGTACACTGATAAAGAAAAAGGCAAACAACCCAACAGAACAATGGCAAAAAAAAAAAAAATGGCAGTAGTGAGTAACAGTAACAATAGTAATTAATTAATTTTAAAAAACGGGCACTTGCCATAAGAGAGTATCCAATAGCTTCCAAGCCTCTGAACGGATGCTGGACCACAGTGGTCCCAAAGGAAATGTATTATTGCAATATGTTATCACTAAAACCCATGAGAATGGCTAAAATTAAAAAGACTGACAATACCAAGTGGTTGGAAAGATAGGGCAGGAATGGAATTCCCACGTATGGCTTCTGGGAGCGCACAACGGTACAGATGCTCTTGCAAACCGGTCCTAGCTGCTAAAGCTGAGCACCATCGGCAAACCCCATGAGCCAGCACTTCCAGTCCTGGGTTTACAGCTCCCAGCAACCTGGACTTCTGTGCACCAAGGAGAATGGCCTGGGAATCCTCCTCGAAGCGCTATTTGCAACAGCCCGACCTGGGAAGTGACCCGGCTGTCCATCGATGTTAGGACGGATGCATGCATCGTGGTCTGTTTGTGCAGGGGAATACTGGACAGCCACAGCCGGCAAGCTTTTTTCCCTTCTTACTGGGTCCATGCAGGCTCGGCCCCGTATTCTTTGCTTATTTTCTCTACAATCCCTAAGAACATAAGAACCTTCCCTGGTTCTTACATGGGCTGTACAGAAACAAGAGGCTGCAAGGCAGATGTGGCCCACGGGCCCTGCAGAGCTTGCTGGCCTCCGCTATGTAGCCGTGGGACGCCCTGCTGCTGCTTGCAATGACTCAGAAGGATCTCGCACGCAACACCGGGCAACAGAGGCCAGACACAGAAGGGAATGTTCAGACAAAGCCCAGACATGGGCAGAGCTAAATTACAGTGTTAGAAATCCGGACAGTAGTTAGCCTGGGCAAGGGGTAGGTGACCAGAAGGGGCACGAGGCTTCTGGAATAGGGGTCATGTTCTGTCCCTTGACCGGAGTGCTGGACAGGGAGTGTGTTCCCTTGTGAAACCTCATCGTGCTAAGCCGGAGCTATGACGAGGTCTGTTCAGGCTCTTCATACGCAGTGTACACTGGGCGCTCACCGGATTCAAATAAAAACTGGCCTCCCAAAAAAATCTATACCCCCTCTCTTAACAGAAACAAAAAATTATTAAATTCCACAGAAAACATTCAAGTTTCAAGAGAATACTCTGCATACTGAATTTGCATTGTCTAAACCTCTGTTTTAAGGGCAGACCAGTAAAACTGAGTTAATACCTTCCTACACCAGAGATTCCTGAACCTGAATTCAATTTCCATATATCTTCCGGAGGACGTCACTCCAGAATGGATGATGAATGTCATTTTGTGATCACCTAGTTTGCCTCAAAACACGGTTGAGGTGGTATTAGTGACTACTGATTTCATGCCTAATTTTGCTTTAAATAGGCAAAATAAAAGTGCTTTCGTTTTTCTGTTAAAAGCCACGTTGTGGGGGGAAGCCACACGGTCTTCCTTGGGGGGTGGGGGCGGCCATCCCTCTGGGAACCACACAGGGAACCACCTTTCTCATAGCCTGCTGAAGATGGCTCCCTCTGCTCCTTCCTTAATGGGCTTCCCCACACACTCCAGTTTCTGACGTGATGCACGTCAGATGTTGCGTGGAGAGGCTGGTAGGCCCAGAGCTTCAGACAGCCAGAGTCCTTCCCAGCTAGGGACAGCAACTGCACTCGCTCCACCACGGAGACAAGTGGACCCTGCCAAGGGGTATTCCTGAACAGGATGGGACAGGATCTTCTAACGGGAGCTCTAAGGAAGTAGCAAAAGGCTCACTTAAGATCTTATGTTATGAAGATAGAACATAAACGGTCCGTTCAGGATCACAGGTCGAGTAGGAAGGGCCCTTTAAAAAAAAAAACTCACCTGTTGTTTATTTTTAAGACAAGGAAACTAAGGCCCTATAAAGGGGAAGTGACTTGAGTGAGGTCACAAAGAAATCTGGTAGCCGGCCAAGATCTCAACCCCAAGTCTCCTGACCTCATCCAGTTCTGCGGATGCTGGTTACCAAGGCAGGGTTTCTGTAGCAATGTAAGAGGAAAGCTCAGCTCAAGGGGCAGATCCAGTCGTCTCCACCCGACTGCAGCCCCTCACCTCTCAGGTGCTGGGCAGACACCACCCCAGGTCTCATGGGAAGCCCGAGACAACAAAGGACCAAATAGGGACCAATACGACAAAACAGGCAGCAATTTAATGACGGTGCACGTAGAGTTCCCAATGTAATCACGGCTAAGATGTTTTGCCTTGATTATCAGTTAAAGGCAATAACGACTAGTGGGTTTTTTGGAGGTAGCGAGGATTTCCTGCAGGTAGCAAGCAAAGTGGCCTCTGTTCTGTAGCGACTCCGTGACACCGTGATCAAATACACCATGAAGTAATGAAAATTCTCCACCCTGCAGTCAGAGGAAGGCTTATGTGATCTCCCTGCTGCAAACCCTTTGTTTCCAGCTGCTCTAAGATTTTTACTTAAATCCTAAGAGCCGGCCTCAAAAGCTCTAGGCGGTCTGGTCTCTCCCTCTCCAGCTTCAACACGTGCGACTCCTGCATCACTTCAGATCCCGCTTTGCTGACCTTGGCTGAAGTCCTCGAACCCTCCTGAGGTGCTGGGGACCTAGACGTGCACTGGCATGTCCGGTGGCTTCTGAGGGGCATGCGCTGTCACCTCCACCCCGGTAAACGCCTCCTGAGCACTGGGTCCTGTCAGTTGGCTCCTGCCATGGGTCCTAATCATCTATACACTTCCGAGGATCAGGTGAGCAATATCACCTTCTCTCATTCTGTGCGGCTTTACAAGAGCAAGGACCAAACGCACGTTTTGGGGACCCCTGCGTCCTGCAGCAGAATGCCTTGCAGGGTCTAGGCCCTCCAATATGGTTCAAGGAGTGAATAAGGGAGATTTCCGGGGACAGAATGGGATGGTTTCGTGAAGGGGCTAACTGCTCTTTCCCAGGTATGGACATACTTATCCTGGCTCTGAAACTTGAAGATTTCCCTTTTTACTACTCTAGAATTACAGAATCAAACCAGGAACAGTACTTCCCACTGCCTCTTTGAAAGGTCGGGGGAAGAAACACTCAATCTGAGATGGAAGGGAAAACAAAAAACTTCCAGTAAAAAGAAAACTATAATGAGTGACTTCAGTTCAGTTTCATGCCAACACCCTGGGAAACCACGATGATACAGGCTAATCTGAAGTTTAACCTAGTGAGGCCACTTTAAGTGAAAGATCATTAAAAAAAAAAAAACAGAAAAAGTGGCTTTTGATTAACAAAAGAAAGAAAAGAGGGAGGGAGGGAAGGAAGGAAGGAAGGAAGGAAGGAAGGAAGGAAGGAAGGAAGGAAGGAAGAAGGAAGGAATTCCATATAGCTTTATTACAACTCTTTTGGTTAAATTATATATTATTTTTTTAAAGCTTTTATTTTTAAGTAATCTCTACATCCAACATGGGGCTCAAACTTAAAACCCAGATTAAGAGCCACATGCTCTCTGACTCAGCCAGCCAACCACCCGTCGGTTCAATTATGTATTGATAAGTAAAACACAAAACAAAACAAAAAACCCTCAAAATTCCCCCAAAACAAAACAAAAACAAAAGCCAGGTTTGAACCTTGAAAAAATTTTAAACAGATCCTGAAAGTTAGCTCAAAGCAGTAGACCAATACAAGCCCCACTTTTCATTTATTCCCTTAGAGGGTAAGACTGAGGGGGAACCGTACCTCTACTTAACTGTATTCCCCTCCACCTGGAAAAAATAGAAATAAAAATGCAACATGAAAGTTGCATGTATATTTTTCCAACACCAAAAATTTCTTTTTCCATAGGCTTTCTTGAAAATAAATATCCAAGGTGTTGGAGATAACACATTAAAAATTAATATTTTAATTACCACTTAAAATCTGGAGTAAGTGCACATCCATGTTTGAAATTTAAGACAATGGCATTCCCAATAGACACAAGGAAACAACGCCATTCGAACCGATTCCAATACAGTGTGCAGGCTGCTTGGTCTCCACTCCAACTGGCTGAAAACGTGGTCATGCACACAGGACAGCTCTTGTTGGAGATGCTTAATATCGATATGGTGGGAGGCAGAGGCACATAGAAATTGTGTATAGCTGCGGCCTTTTCACTTATTAGGGTTGAGCTAGATTATGATAATCTTCTACTTCAGGAGCAGATAACCTTCCTAAAACCGCTTAAAACTCATGCTAGAATAATATAAAACACAATACAATAAATGTGGGTGGAAACAAACAAAAAAACCACGGGGCCTGTCAGGTGATAATAAGAAAGGAACAACAGGGACGCCTGGGTGGCTCAGTTGGCTAAGCAGCTGCCTTTGGCTCAGGTCATGATCCCAGCGTCCTGGGATCGAGTCCCACATTGGGCTCCTTGCTCGGCAGGGGGCCTGCTTCTCCCTCTGCCTCTGCCTGCCACTCTGTCTGCCTGTGCTCGCTCTCACTCTCTCTCTCTCTCTCTCTCTCTCTCTGATAAATAAATAAATAAATAAAATCTTAAAAAAAGAAAGAAAGAAAGGAACAACAGGGGGCACCGGGGTGGCTCAGTGGGTTGGGCATCTGACTCTTGATTTCAGCTCAGGTCATGATCACCAGGTCCTGGAAAAGACCCCGTGTCAGCCTCTGTGCTCAGCGGGGAGTTTGCTTGAGATTCTCTCTCCCTCTGCCCCTCCCCCTGCTTGTGCTCTCTCTCTCTCTCAAATAAATTAAAATCTTAAAAAAAAAAAAAGAAAGAAAAGGAAAAGGAACATTAGCCAGGGGGCCAACAGACTCTGTGCAAGGAAATTAACCCCTTTGGGTCTCAGGTTCCTCGCTTCCTAGTTGAAAGGGATTCTCTGATTCACCATTAAAATCCGATTCCTTCATCCTCTGGGTGAGGCTGACCCTATTTAGAACACAGCTTGGGTATTTGGAGGCCACGCCCTCCCCAATATATCTCACAGCATGTAAACCTTGGCTGGGTGTTTAACCTTAATTCACATGGGAGGTACTCGGCAGGAGTCTGGCCACTCCACCGTCATTTCCAGCCTTCCCTTTGAGACCCTGAGTCCTTGATCTCCCCCAGATGCCGATGGCAGGACTGCTCGTGCACACCGGCATGCCCAGGCTGCACACTGAGTTTTTCTGGGTGTCTTTATATACCTCTGTTGAAGTAAATAAGAGCCAAGGCTCTGCTCATGGGTCATACCATTCACCGCAAAAGAAGCCAGACCAGGACCCTATTTTGCAAGAAGACACGGGGTAAAAGTTTTGGGCACACGCTGAGCTAAAAATGCCAGTTGACAGACAAATACAATGTCCAGCAGGTGGAAACACGGTCCTGGAAATGGAAATGAGCAAAGTACACAGCAGGTAAAAAAGCAGCAAGAGAGACAGCGATAAAGCCACCGTCTAGTGACTGGGGACAGGCCCAGATGCAATTCAGGCCTGAGTAACCCATGCTGCTTCAACTCTCAGCTTGTTTATAGAGGAGAAGAGCTGCTTTGCTTGTGCTCTTCCACCTCTGGGTCAGTCCTCCATCTCGCATTTGCTTCTTAACGCGACTCAAGTGATTCCGTCGTTGTTGCCATGCATATCCTGACCTCTCTGCAAGCATATTCCACGAAAAAGGAAGCCATAAACAGCCACTGAAGGGAGAAGCCGTGGGTGGGGATGATGATGGTCGCTAACACTTCTCGAACTCCCAAATTAAACAGAGATAATATGAGAATTACACACTATTTATATTAACTTAGTGCTGCTCTTCCCTGCTAGAAATTCTAACCCACCCAAGAATTGGCTAGCTGCATAATGTGCTGGGAAAGAATGCCTGTATCTTAAATAAATTATCCTGATATAGAAAACCAACCAACCAATGAATACAGAAACAGTTTTGAGCAGTGCTCAAAACTGAATACTCACCCCTGTGCTCACAAGAGACAACATAATCCTCTCATTTAAGGCTAATGTTTCTCCTTGTTTCATCTTGATCCTCTTCTTATCCAAGCATTTCATTGCATACCTAGAAACAAATGTTACTGAAAAAACTATACTGAAAATATATCTAAGCTGCTTTAAACGATACACATGGTACAGAAGAAAGTTTCTCAAGATTTGGGAAGTGTCTAAAAGAAGCAAACGGTACCTGAATGTCATGCAAAGAAAAAAAATTTTTTTTTTAAATTTTGCATGTATTAAGAAAAAAAGTTAATGTCCCTTCCAGCAGGCAGAGCATACTTCCCATTTGTTAGGTAAGGGCTGCACACAGTGAGCTCTTTTCTAAGAGAAGAGCATGGAGGAGAAGGGACAGGGATGGTCCAGTGGAGGAACATGACGAACATGACCTCAAGCGAGCGGTCAAGGTCAGCATCAACAGTGATGAGCCATGTTAATGATGGGCACACATGATATGATGTGATGAGAACGGGGTCTTGGCGTCTTGCTTCCAAAAGCCCACAGCCCCAGTATAACCGTGAGGAAAGTGCGCCTAACCAGGACACCATTCTACAGTACCCCTGATCGGGACACCTCAGAGCCATTCAGGCCATCAAAGACAAGGAAAGTCTGCAGAACTGTCACAGTCTAAAGGAGCTTCAGAAGACATGATGACTCAAATGGAACGTGGGATCCGGGGACACGAAGAGCCATTGGGTAAAAACAAAGGGAATCCGAATAAAGCAGAGATTTTAGTTAATAATAATGTATTGGTATTAGTTCATTTGTTGTCACCAGTGTAAGACAGGGAGACTGATGAAGGCCAGGGGAGCGCCCTGTGCTGTCTTTGTAATTCCTTTCTAAACTGAAAAATATTGTAAAAAAGAAAGGTAGAAAAATCCAGCAATAATTATGATATTTCTATCATTACATGAATAGAAGTTCCAGTCCAATAAGAGCATAAAGTAGAGGGATATAAATAAATTTGGTGAGATAAATTTTGCACGTATCGTTGCTGCCCAGTACTGCTATAGTGTAGGGTGAGGGGATAAGTGTGTAATACTTAGCATTTAGGAACTGATTTTTAGCAGTGGTCAAGATTTTTCGAGAGTAAGGAGTGCGAGACTAAAATACCAACAACCAACAAAATGTAAAGGGAAGGCATGTGCTCAAAAAGGCACATTCTAGAGAACTGTTTTATTAATTTGTTTTTAATTTCTTTTTTTAAGTACTCTGCATTCCCAACATGAGGCTCAAACTCAAGGTCCCGAGATCAAGAGTCACACGCTCTTACCGACAGAGCCAGGCAGGCTCCCCTGATTTGTATTTAATCTTCATATTTAAGTTATACTTAAAATAATAAACAGAATCAATATTTTTATAGAGTTAGTGGAGAAGAAACAGCTGACAACTTAAGCTTTTTGAAAACTTTGAAGAAACTCTATTAAGGAAATATAGACCCATTAGCTGGCATTCTCTATAATCACAGGTTGAGGACAGCAGGATGATTTTTCAGCAGAAAGCTGAAAGGAAATCTTTACAAAGGTTTCAGGGGCTTTAGAACTCTGTGCACGTGATTCTAAATCCCCACTGACCGGCGACTTTCTAAGGCCCAATCATGTAATACAGATGGTTGTCCAGCTGTGACAGGGCCCAGAAAATCCATCTGTTTCTAGCTGATCATAACTTACGATGTGAGGACTTAGAGCAAAACAGAAATGGATGTTCAAATCTGCTAATTTTATCTCCTGTTCCAGGAATTCTGTATAACAAATGCACCGATGGAGACATTAATCTGCTTAATTATGGGACTGCATATTGGGAACATATGAAAATGAACAGTCGATGGAATGGAGTAAGTGACGAGCACATCACATAGGATCAGAGCGCACCGTGGGACTACGGAAGAGGGACGAGAGACCCGGGCACACGGTTCACTGTTCACTGATGTTCACTAATAGTGCTCACTAGTACCGACCACGGAAAAGGCAGTGGTCTGCCTACCTTACGATGTATTATCTCATCCACCTCTCACGACAAGGAAGTATCTTCCCAACCCTACAGACCAGGATGCAGAGGCCAGGCAGAGGCACAAACTTCGTGTAAGGCGGCTCTGACCTGGCCGGGGGCTGCCCAGACCCGCACTTGGGACCGCCGGCCTGTCCTGTCTCTGCAGGACTTCACGCGCCAGAGCACCAGACACTGAGTTCACCCCGCATGGGCCCCGCAACAGGAAGAAGACCAGCAGGCGCACGTCAGTGAGGGTAAACTTCAGCCCCCATGTGATAAAAGTCATGCCCAGGACCGCCCTGTCTGAAAAGCAGGAGGGTGATTTGTCCAGGCTGTCAGAGCCCGGTCACAGAGAGGACCCGAGCGGAGGCTGAGTGACAACTCTGGGTAGTGCTGGGGTGGCAGGGGGAGGCGGGCGCTGAAGTCAGTGACCCCAATTATTCCTCACACCAAGAGTGGGGTTATGGAGCAAGCTGCACGATGATTCCACTCAGCCGCGGCTCTAACATGCCTATCACTTGATCACACTTGGAGTTCGGTGTCTAGCAAACCAGTTTCCCATTCTCCTTTGCTTCCAGATATATGTTCACTTAAATAAACTCCTTCTATATTTAAAAAACACACACACACACACACACAACACAAAACTTCCTCCCCTTGTACTACTTAAGAACTCCACGACCATTAACCTCCTGGAAGAGCTCACACCTGGTCCGTGGGCACGTGAGTGACTCACCTCAACCTCCTCCTGTAGGATAAGTAACTAAGACCATGACAGAGCCCCATGACCGTGACCCTCATGGCAGGCAGGGTGCCCTTCTCGCCAGCGCTCGAGGTCCCCGCTAGGGAGCTGACATCTGGAATGCTTCCCCATCCCAAAGTGCATGTGCTAAATCACAGGTGGGTCACTGCTTCGAAGAGGCAGAATTCTCTGCAGCAGGACCGGACCGGACCAGGAGGCTGGGCATAATGCCCCTTCTTCGTCACCTCCAGATCCCAGGCTCCTTCACCCATGGCCTAAACCACAGGGGCTCATGACACAGTTCCTGGTTAACTTCCGTTTGAGCCCTAGGCACTGGAGGTTCCTCCATTATAAGCATTTATAATGCTTAACAAAATACAGCCTCTTTCTTTCTGAAGGAAGGCACTTCAGGAGTGAGATGATGGGTTTCCAAAAATTGATGCAGGCATGTTCTATTGATGCAAGCATACGACCCACAGAGAGCTTACATTTTTCCAGTGTCTGCTTTCCTGCAACCATACACTTCACCAAATCCTCCTCGTCCAATGATCCTGTGTACGCTGAAATCATTCATGGTCAACTGTGAATTCAAAACACGAAATGGAAACAGACTTGCATTAAAATTATGTTGGTGTTTTCATGGAAGACATAGTTACTAAAACAGCAGTTCTGATATAGGGATCTGCCCTCTCCGCAACCGACTGCTCTAAGAGATGAGATGTCTGCTGAAGGAGAACACGCATCAGAAAGATTCATGGCAGACAGAAAGGATTTTTTGGAAAAATGTGTTTCTGCCCTCTTGTTTCTAAAATTCTGCCAGGAAATGTGAAAGAAAGGAGAAGTTAAAAAAAAAAAAAAAAGTGCTTCTCCCAATGGTACCAGTCAGTAAAAAACTTAAAAAAGACCCAGAAAAGCAGGAAAAAAAGAAATCCAATTATTTCTTTTCCTCTTCTCAAACCTATGTGAAGGGAGGACACGAAGGAAAGAGCAAAAGAGGCTGCACCGGGGAAGGAGGGTTCTAAAAATGAAGAGGGGGACATCCCAGGAATTTCTGACGTTGAAAGCCGAAAGCAGATGAGACGTTCACAGGAAGTGCGTGTTACAAAGGAGCCTGTCTTGGAGGATGGCTTTTCTCATTCTCAGAAATGATCAGAGGAGATGAATTCTCGGTCTAATAAAAGATGTCATCATTTTTATTACAAGATCATACCTAACGCTACAAACAAGAAGGGAGGCTTTACCAGGATGGTGGAAGCCAAGGGCATGTGGGAAGCACAATACGTGGTGGCCTGGTCTCTTGGCTACTGTCTCTGTGGAAGGGTCAATCACTGCTTAAAATACCCTTTCTTAAATAAATAAACACATTCTTACAGGGCTCTGAAAAAAGAGAATGAAAACCCGAATTGTTTACGAGGACAAGTTCTCCGTACAGAGCTGTACGGGCGACATCTGTTTAGACAGTGGATTACCCGTGGGAGTGAGCTCCAGGGTATAAAGTATTTTCTCACGAAGTTAAGCCAGAGGAAGTTTTTATTTAAAAAGGGGAAAGAATAAGAGGATACTCACATGGATATTTAATTCTACGTTTTTCCACTGACAGAATCGAGTGAACTTGTCACTAGAAAAGAAGAGAAACAGTCACTGAAAAGTCGCGTATCACATAAATCGATCTAAAGAGCCATCCTGAAGGACGGACGAGGATGTCTTTCCTTGTGTTGCGTCTCGACCGGAGGTACGTTTCCTTCAACACCTTCTCCCAAAGTCTTTGCCGGTCTTCGTGGCTTTGTTTCATGATTCAGGCGCTAGACGTCCTATTTCCCTTGAACTGTGATGACTGCTATGGTCACGTCTATCTGAATCAGCAGCACCCAAGAGAAGGCCTAACATGAGCCCCATACATACTTCCATTTTAATAATGTCTATTATCATTTCAACATGCATGTGATCGGTACAGAATTAGTAATGAAACCTTCTACCTACCTTCTTGTTTTTACATTAAGTCATGAAACCTGGTGCGTATTTTGCACTGAGAGCCCATCTTAATTCACACTCAGCCATTTTAAGTGCTCAAGAGCCACACGTGACTAGTGGCTCCCATACCAGACCACACAGCTCTAAATGACAAAATATTTATAAATAAATATAATAGCAGCAAACACTCAGACGGAGCTTTCCACGTGCCAGGCCCTGTTCATTTCTCCCTCCGGCGACAGTATGAGCAAGTCTGATGAGCAGGAATGGTGATGCCCATTCTGCAGTAGAGGAGACCATGGCCCGGCCAAGCTCACACAGTGAGAGAAGGGCTAGGGCTGGATCTGAACCCAGACCAAGTACTGCGGCTCAGAGATACAAATGCTGTAGGAGAAGAAGTCCTTAGGTGAGAATCACAAGACACGGTAGGCCCACTGAGCGGATCTGCTCCCACAATTTACTCAGATGCTTGATGAGTACTTTGCTTTCTCGCTATCTAGAAAAATATCTATCTCTACAGCTATTTAATTAAGTTGTTATTTTCATTACATTTATTAATGAGCAACACCGTCTGTAGTGTTTGTTTTTAAACATTTTTTCAGAAACAAATAATACATTATATGTTAATAAAAAGAATTTTTTTCTTTCAAAAGAAATACATTCTAGATTGAGTACTCTTCAAAGGCAAAGAATATTCTTGGTGACCTCTGGTATTTTACCTAGTCCCGGGCGCAATTCCTTATATGGGCACAGTATCAAGGGTTCTATGAATGAATGAATGAATGAATAGAAAGGAAAGGAAAGGAAAAGACAGAAAAGGAAGAAGGGGAGAGAGGGAGAGAGGCAGAGAGTATTTATGAAGTTCGAGGTCCAGGAATTACCACTATTATTATCAGAATGCCTTAAGGCATCCAACTATCCTAGTTGCCTGGGGGGTTCATTTAACATGCCATCTAAGTAAGATCTTTTAAAAATATTTCTGAGGCTAATATAGTCAAGTTGAAAAGCAAAAGAAGTCTTTGTAATTATGCAGCATCTTTTGTCAATGAACCTAAAATGGCGTTTACAGAGTGTTTCACTGATCTCCCTATCATCTCTGTGAGGTTAGTAAAACAAATTATATTTTGAGCATTTCTGAGAGTTATTTCAAACAGTTTCTTTTATTCTTTTTCTTTTTTTTTTCTTAAGTATGATGAGTGCAAGAGGCAAAACACCACTCCGGTGTTCTCTATACTTATAAATCCGTGACTGTCAATTTGAAATCCAGTTGCCATGCTGGGCTAGCTCATACCCCATTCTCCTGGATTCTGGAGCTCAGAACGGGCAATGGGGGGTGGTGATCTGGCACGTTCTATAGACTTGCAAACTAGCTGGGGAGGATTAACCACCACGGAAAAGAGAACTGTCCTGATGACCAAGAGAGAGAGTCAAGAGAACCAAATCCCAACACATGCCCTGCCTCAAAAAAAATCCCCCCTTCCCCCGCCCCCAAAAAGGACACTTCCAAACATACATTTTGCCAAATACAGGTTTTCCATAGCCAGTTCTTCTTTAGGAAGTACAGATGGCCCCGGGGTGTCCGGGCTCAGTCGTGTATCCACGGAGGTGCCCTCAGTGTTATTTCTGGTCAATACCTAATTATTAGAATGGGCACTTCTTGCCAGGATGTCAGCCCCACTGGGGCTGAGAACAGAGCAGAAGTTGGGCAACACTGGACACCTGCCAGCCAGTGCCCATGCAGACGACCTACAGCTACCCCAGAGGGAAGGTCAGAGGCTAAGGACATAAAAACGGCAGGGGTGCAGTGAGGGTGGGCTAGAGTATACCTTTTCAACCCCAGTCTGTGACTTGGGCTTTGCTGGGCAATTGAAGTCCACTGCCGGACCGGGGCTCACAAACCTCATCTGGAAGAGGGAAAGCATCCTTCTCAGATTCAGCACGGCCTGGAACTTAGCCCTGTGTCCCTGCTGGCCTCAAGTGAAGGCAAGAATGAGCCCTGGCTGCAGATTTCCCCTTTATTTACACTGAGAAATCGCCTTACCCACGAGGCCTTCAGAGAGTGTGGCCAGTCCTAATGAGGCGGAAAGCTAGAAAGTTCTGTCTGGGGAGTGTCCATGCTTTTCAAAACCCACACTTGAAACTCTTGGTCTGACAATGGAGTTTTACATTCTCATTTGAGAATGTATTAACACAAAAAGAACATCAAATGGATAAAAATGAAGAAATTCGCTTCGAAAATCATTTATGTAACATGGTTAACAGCTTCAGAAAATCCAGGGTACCTGCTTGCCTCAAATCCGAACAGCTTGGATTTCTTGTGACAATAAGAGCGGAAGGCTCACCCAATGGGACAAAAGGACATGCGGGTTGACCAGGTGGCCAGTCAGCAAAGAAAGAGCTACCAGACCCCCGCCCCCACTTTAATTTCCATCCCCATTTCTCCCCTCGTCCCCAGCGATCACCTAGAAGCTCGGCTGACCCAAGACCTGGGAACGGTCAGATTTTTGAACTAATAGTACTCGAGGGCAGGCCAAGACCCCAATGAAACACAGCCAGCCTCTCCCCTCAGCGTGAGCCACTGCTTTCTGGCAGTCTCTGCTCTGACTCAGCAAAGGGTAATCATCATTTGTATGCATATTAGTTTCCCCAAGTACTGACTCCAGGATAAAATTATCCCTTGAACTGTAGTGGCATCATAAGGCAACTGGCTTTTTTTTCTTTCTTTTTAAATGCCTTCAGTTCTGTGACTACGTGGAAGGGAGAACCACAGAGAAGCAGCGTTTGTTCTTTCGGGGCAATTACTGAACAGCTGTGGGCCACTCCGGCACAGAGACATGATCGTCATGCTGGTTGTCTAGAAAAGAGCCCGGTTTGTGGAGAAGAGCATAGTCAGTGTTGAAGGCAGATTCCGCTGAAGAGAGTCCGGTTCCAGCGGTGCTTCATCTCGGGAGGAAGCCCAGAATCCAGCCAACTGCCTGCGGGGTGTCGGAAAGGCCCGCAGGCTGGCAACGTTGACAGGCATCGCTGAGCACGCTCAGGGCTTCCTATAGTTTGAGTAGCTCCAAGGGACATATTCATTGGGGACAGTCATAATACATGTGACCACAGACATCTACCTAGAAACCTCAAATTCTACTACGTGAAGAATCAAGTAGAGGCTTGTCCCACCGTGGGGGACAGGATGTCAGAGAGCAAACAAATGAATGAGACAGGTTATAGAAGCGTGCTTGCCGTTGCGAAGGTGTCCCAATAAGATACTCTTAATACTGTGATTCCACAGTCTATTTCATCCCTAGGCCATTTTGAAGCTAAAGAGCTGCAGGTTCAAAGAGACATCAAGATATGCAAATCCTAAATAATAAGGTAAAGTATTGAGGGGACAGTCTAACACAAAGGCTGGCACATAGTACTTGCTCAGTAATTGTTGAATGAACAAATTGACACCTATTTTAAGGACAGCGCTCATTGGCTAAAATGAGGTAAACCTATAGAATATAAGATTTTATATAAATATATATACACACACATACACATTATTACTTTAATATATACACACTATTACTTTAATATATTACATGTCAAGTATATCTCTCAAAAAAATGGTATGTACATACATGAAGTTTCATACCTTTCCATAAATTTTTGGAAAATGTTGCCTCGAAGACTTTCACAAATTTCTTCTATGTAGGGCTGCAAGGGATAGAAAAGAAATCCCACACTGAAATAGGAACTTAGAGCACATACTGACGAGACCCGGATGACCTGCAGCTCCCACTCTTGCACTTGCCCAATTTTCAGTAACGGATTCATCACCATGACTATTAGTTATCTACAGCTCAACTGTGTGCTCTGTGAAGGTGCGGACAGGTCCGTCCTGTTTGCCATTGCTTCCCTATTTCCTGGCATGGTTCCTGCAAAGTCACAGATGCTTCCCAAGGGACCCTGGTTGGTCGTCAGGTGTGTGACCAGTGCAGTCCCATAAGCCTCACGCTCAGAAGAGCCCAGGCATCGGTTTTTTGTCCCTACTGGCGCCATCTTAAAATTCTTAATTTCTGAACAAGGGGCCCCAAGTTTTTCATGCTGTGCTGGGCCCTGGAAGTTATGCAGCACATTTTGTAAATGACTAAAAGTACTGACAATCAGCACTGATATTGAGTTTTAAAAAGACTAAAAGCTAATGGATCCATGGAGTAATTTTTTTTTTTTTATTAGCCATTTTACTTGTGAACTTTCTACCTCTTGGAATCACAGAGCTAAAGGTAACCATGGGGAACAGTTAAGCCCTCTTCTCATTTTGCATATGAGGCTGCGCAACTGTGGGCAGGTATTTTCCCAAGGTCTCAGAGCAAATTCACAGCTAGACCAGGATGAGGGCACCTGGCTCACTCGTGCAGTGCACATCCCTTTATGGAAAGAAAACAGTCTACGGGTGCCTCTTGCACCACGTAAGTCTGAACCACGCGGGTCCACTCACATGTTGATTTTTTACAGACAATACTATAAATGTATTTTCCTTGTAATTTTCTTAACAACATTTTCTTTTCTCTAGTTTATTATAAGAATACAGCATAGAATACACATAACATATAAAATATGTGTTAATCGAGTGTTTGTTATCGGTAAGGCTATCTGGGTAACAGCAGCCTATCAGTAAAGTCTGGAAGCAGGAGCCAGAAGTTATATGTATATTTCTAACTGCGTCGGGGGTCAGCACCCCAACCCCTGGGCTGTTCAACGGTCAACTGTATTTATTTTGAAATAACTTTGTCTTACCTGGAAAAGAGTTGATGTCACTTGTTTCTTGGATAGGTGACTTTGAACATGCTCTACGGCTTGCTTTGAGAACGGCTTTTCAGAAAAAAATTTAAAAAAAAATTTTTTTTCCCACACAAATATGAGACATAACAAACCTCATCACACCATAACACCACAGCATATAATTTAACACAATTACTTAGCAGGAATGTGTGGTAATTATATATATATATATTTTAAAGATTTTATTTATTTATTTGACAGAGATCACAAGTAGGCAGAGAGGCAGGCAGAGAGAGAGGGGGAAGCAGGCTCCCCACTGAGCAGAGAGCCAGATGTGGGGCTTGATCCCAGGACCCTGAGATCATGACCTGAGCAGAAGGCAGAGGCTTTAACCCACTGAGCCACCCAGGCGCCCCTTTGTGGTAATTATATTGACATGCATTCTTTAAACATCAGCTGGATATCTGTGGGCAACGCAGATGCTTGCTCCTCTGAGCTTCCGGAGTTCTTAGTCACCATGTCAAGAAGGAGGATGAGCACCGGGGCACCTATCAACATACCTAATCCCACAAGAGTTTGAGACTACTTTGGTTTAAAAAAAGGGTAGGGGAGGGGGCACCTGCATGGCTCAGATGGTTAGGCATCTGCCTTTGGCTCAGGTCATGATCTCAGGGTCTTGGGATCGAGCCCCGCGTCAGGTTCCTCCCTCTCCCTCTACTACTCCCTCTGCTTGTGCTCTCTCACTCTCTCTGTCAAATAAATAAAATATATTTTTTAAAAGTATAAAGAATCTTATTATCACCTTACTAAATGTATACATCCCCAAAATTTGTCAATGATGGGGTCCTGAAACTGTAAAAATTTCCACTTTATATATATAAGAGAAAAATGCATGAAAATCCATTTAAGAATTAAAAGCCAGGGTTCTTAGAAGGATGTAGGTTAAGGAAAGTCTTGCTATGACCACAGCAGAGGGGAGCTGGCTCTAAAACAACAACAACAACAACAACAAAACAGAGCTTACGCCTATAAGAACACACACTCCCTTCTCCCTCCAAACTTCAAAAATTACACCTTTAAGAATGCGCCACAGGGGAAAAGCTGAAAACGCCCATCATTCTGCCAAAAGCCCTCTAAGCTGCTGAGTGACATGAAAACGAAGTTTCAGTGGCATGCCTGTGGAATATCTGGCATTTGCCAAGGTTCAGCCATTCTCCGGCAAGGTAGCAAGGCACGGAGCATCAGCCATCAGGACTAGCTCAGGAATTCTGTCTACTACAAGTACGTGAGGACAACAGAGAAATGCATGGCCAAGAGGTGCCATCAGCCGCGGTTATTTGGGCGGCATTAAGAACCGTGAATGACACAGTAAACACAGACGCGCTAAAATAAACCATTATCATGGCCAGCGCTGTCCGCTCGAACTTCCTGCCATGACAGCGATGCTGTGTATCTGCGCCGTCCAACGGCGGAGGCCCCGGCCACGGGCAGCTATCAGGCACTGGAAATGCAGCTCTCGAGGCACTGAGGAGGGAAATGTTTAACTCCACTGGATTTTAATTAACTTACCCTTACATCGAAATGGCCACCTGGGGCGAGCGACTCCTGTATTGGACATGGCAGGCGAGGACTGTGAGGCCACTCCTCCAGAAAACTCTTGCAGAGTGAATTATGCAGTGAATTTTTATTACTAATTCTTCCCACTCACTCCGGGTGGAATGCTTTCCTAGGACCCCCGTTTACCCTAATGACTGAATGGACTGTTTCTCTGGTTTATAGGGGAAAAAAAATATTCCCATCGTTATTTAACTGTTAATAAAATTAACATAATAATTATTACTCTTCCTCATTAATCCAGAGAAACCATCTAAGATTTCTATTGATCAGTATTTGATTCGCCTAATTATGTAAAGTAGAGCCAAATTAACAATAAGAAAGCTGAATTTCTTTTAGAAAGTTTGTAACTGAGACCAGCCTTTCTTTCCATTCATCTGCATGAGCTATCAATTTTATTTTCACCTTTTTCTTTTTTTTGGCCGTGAAAGGACCTGCTTTTGGAAATATCCTTGGAGTAGATGAAGCAACAGCTTCACGTCAGCATTACCAGCAAACAAATGACAGACGACGAGACAGGGGTCCTGTCCGGGGAGAGCACTGTTCGATTTCTTAAACTTCTTCCTCCTACTTCACTTTCTAGAAATGCCGCAAGCTGGCTCCTGCCCAAACGACAGGCAAGGAACAGGAAGTACTTACGTGTGAGCAAGACAGGAGCTCCTTCATGATGTAGGTGTCATAAATTTGCCGGCTTCTGCAAAGGCGGTCTTCCTCATTCTCAAGCTTCTCATATTCTTTTATCTGGGGTTTTCAAAGTTACCATTGTTAGGTACATCTTCCCAGAAAACTCAATTTACTAAAAGATATTACTCGCCTGGGCAAAAACCACTTCCACGGGAAATTAAGCAAACTGCTGAGCCGGCTACTCCACAGGAAACAACTATTTCTAATGTTGGAATAATGAAGTTGGGATAATCTAAATGCAACTTGAAACATACAAATGGGTTTTTTCCTATGATGAACCTCGTCACTTAAATTTAGAAGCACAACATTAGGAAACAAACACCGCCATGGTTACAATTATCTTACAATATACCAGCCAGGGGCTATCCGTCCTTGCCAATTCTCCTCTCCAGAGCAAATGCCACTTAAATCTGGCTGTAATTCTGTTCTAAGACTTAGGATGGGGATTGTTCTCATTCAACTACAACATTACAAAACAGAAGGAAAAAAAATATATATGTGTGTGTGTATATATGGATATACACACACATACACATAGTCAAGATTCCTGCAAAGTGATGTTTTTAAATATCAGCTGAATATTTTAGAAAGGTATTAACCCAGAGATGAAAGCAAAGGTTTTTCGGGTTGGAGCCTCAGCTGCACAATAAAGTATTAATAAACAGGTTATGTCAAACAGTATATTCCAGTAACTCCGGGAAGCCATGTTAAGACAAGCCAAACACTAAAAATGTGCTTTAGAAATACTTGCCTTGTGTAGAACTGGTCCCAACCCTCTAATCTGATAACAGAAGCTGCTAGGTCGGAGAAGTTGCTTTTATTTATTTACAGACATGCTTGTAATCCAAAAGATAAGAGAATGAGGACACAAATGAAATATGGCGTTAGCAGGAAGACTGAGGCAAAGATCTTCAATACGATGACTAATTACTATTGTCTGACTTCCTTTTGGGAACAAAGCATTTTCAACAGATAGACAGTTGCTGTCACTGACTTTCATAATATCTGAGCATTCTTTATTCTGGGATGATAAAATAGAAATGAAAATTACCCTTTTACAGGAAGGCTGGGTTTGATAGTTTTTAAATCAAAACCAGTAAATCCTATAAGAATTGCTGATAAAGAAGGGGCACAGTCGGCAGGGAGTGGGATGTGTGAAATACTGAGGTCCCAGATGAGGGCCAGCTGGCTCACACACAGAGAAATTACTGGGGCCATATTACCGTCCTGAACTGTCATCAGTGTTACCATGAGAGTCACAGGTCTGTGACTGCGGGGCTTAGAACGGAGTCTTGTTGGAACAGACCAAAGTCTGTCATGAAGGCAGGCGGACTGGAGTAGGTTATAGGCCATCCAACCAGAAAATACTCTTCTAAGGCAGCAGCAATCCCCTGCAGTGTTAGCATTACCAAGAGACCTGGGCTTCACCCCCATGAGTTAATTCAGGACACAACAAGTCTCAGGAGTTCAAACACCATGCCAGACGCAAATATGGTAGCTCGGCGGCAACAGAAGCCAGACACCAAAATCCGAAGTCCAGTCAGAAAATAAATAGAGAATCTGGCCGGGTTGACTTCTTTGTTGTTTTAATTTTAGGTAGGTCCAAAGGTCATTGCAGAATTCTGGGATAACACAGGTAGACTGTTAGTGAACCAAAGGAAACAAACCCAAGAAATAGTAAGCCTTCGTGGAATTATTATCCTTGAAAACAAATGTAAAGGAACACAAGTCTGCGTTCCAGGGGGCCTAGGATGCAAGCTGACACCTGTTTAAACAAATGTTGATAATATGGAAGTTTCCCATGAACAGTAAAAATCCGATGCCACAAAACATTCTAGTTTCTTGGGCAAATGATACTCGGACCCACAATATGCACTTTACTAAAGAGATTTGTGCCTCATAAACTCCAACCTGAACGGCAAAGGAAGAGCCTAAGGTGTCTGAGCGTCTGTGGCTATAATTCAAAATCCACTTCCTGTTATCAGGAAGACCACGGATCAAAGAACATGAAGTCAGCTATCAACCAGCCCTAGACAGGACGGTCTTACTGCAGCCTATGTGCAGAAAACACCACTTCTAATTAGGCAGTTAGGTTGACCAGGTCACCTGAGCAGGCAGAGGCCAGAGTTCAAGGTGAAAAATCTCCCCTTGAGCAGAAAAGACACATTCACTTGGCGACACAGTGCCTTTCTGCTTGAGTGGTTCCAAAGCTCACGGCTGAACACGCAGACTGAATGAGAGGAACCCTCTGAGCAAGCACTTCTAATCCATGGCTACCACATCTCCACTTTCTCACCACCAATGTAGGGAGATGGTCCTGCAAAGCCATTAATGGCCTCTGCTTGCCCAATCAAGCGTCTCTCTCATCTGTAGCTTGACTGACTCCCTAGCAAGCATTCAACTGGTCTCTCCCACCTTCTTCTCTGACTTCTGTGATCTACATTCTAGTGGTTTGTGACACTGGCTCCTCTTCCTCAGTCTCCCTTGGCTTCTTCCTCCTCTGTTGGACTTCTAAATACTGAAGTCCTCAGGACATGGGGCAGGGCACCCCTTTTTCACCTGTTATATATTCCCCTCAGGTAAAACTACTCAGTCCTACAGTTTCAAATACCAATTCTATTCAGATGTCTAAGTTGGGATCTCTAGTACTCACTTCTTCCCCTGAGCTCTAGATTCTAAACATCTAACTACGTATTTGCCATTTCCATATCCTCTCTACTCCTCCCAAGCATGCTTGTCCCCGGCCTTCTTTATCACGAGCATGAGAAAAACCATCCTCCCAACTGCTTAAGCCAAAAAAGAAATAATCATCCTTGATTCCTGCTCTTTTGCTCACAACCCTGCTTCTACCTCCCCCTATATCCAATTAATAATCAACCAATCATATTGGCTTTACATTCAAAATATATCATAAACGCAGGCTCTGCTTCAGATAATAATCCGCTTTAAAGAACTGCCAAGGGAACAATCTTCCTGAGAAAACTGTAAATTCTGGATCTATATAAAACCCAACCAGCAAGCACTAGCGAGTGACCAGAAGTACATACATAGTAGGGAAGGGGCATCGACCAGAAGCTGGAGTCAAAGAGGATATTCCTGAAAATAAAGAGTCAGACAGGCAGAGCTCCAAAATTCTGTATAGAAACTCTTTCAGCATCCCTGCTGGACCTCATGATGACATGTGAGCATGGCAGACCCAAAGCAGTCCAGAGAAGGTTAAAAGAATGGAACGAGATTCAACTGCGACCCAC
Organism: Taxidea taxus jeffersonii; assembly: GCA_003697995.1. NCBI lineage: Eukaryota > Metazoa > Chordata > Mammalia > Carnivora > Mustelidae > Taxidea > Taxidea taxus. The sequence goes on from ML106444.1 coordinate 52,070, forward strand.
TGTATAAAAAGACAGAGCTTTGAAATTTGAGTAAGCCGAGTTAATTGTGAAAACAAAAAATCAAAACCCTCTGAAAAAGCCTACGGAGTTTAGAGTATCTATAATGTATCAATCTCACTGTACAAGATACAACTGAAGATCATTCTACATACCAAGAAACAGGAAAATATGGTCCCCATGCAAGAGAACAGATCATAAATGAAGACCATTCCAAGATGACTCTGATGCTGGAATTATCAGACAAGGATTTAATGGTGCTATTAGAACTAAACAATGAAGTATGGATCACTGAAAAAAAATTAAATTTAAAAAAAAAGAACTATACTTAAAGACACAACAGAAAATATGCATGTAATGAATAAAAAGATAGAAAATAGCAGCAAAAACATATTAACTATGAGAAAAACCAGTACAATTTTAGAACTAAAAAACATCAATGGATGGACATAATAGTGGAGTAGAGATGCCAGAAGAGTCAATGAATTTGAAGACAGACCCATAGAAACTATCCCGTCTGAAGAACAGAAAAAATATTTGGGGGAAAAACTGAATAGGGCATCAGTGGTATTTGGTATAATATCCAAAAATCAAACACACATGTAACTGGAGTCCCAGAAAGAAGGGAAAGAGAGATTGAGGTAGAAAAAATGCTTTAAGGGTAATGGCCCAAATTTTACCAGATTTGGTGAAAAATACAAATTTACAGATTTCACAAAAGTCAGCAAACCCCACAAAGGATAAACACAGTACCTAAAATCACTCCACTAAAATACAGAGATTGTAAAAAATGGGGGAGGGTGGTAAGCAAGACACTTTTATATTTGTCTCAAAGAAACAGACTTTATATATAAAAACACTGATTGAAAGTAGAAAGGAAAAGATATATCATGAAAACCGTAAGCACAATGAGACTGGATGGCTATAATAATATCCAGTGAAGTCATTTTCAAGACAAAGACTATGACAAGCAATGAAGATGGACATTTCACGTGAAAAGGTGTAATCAGGGTGCCTGGGTGGCTCAATGGGTTAAAGCCTCTGCCTTCATGATCCCAGGATCCTGGGATGGAGTCCCTCATCGGACTCTCTGCTCAGCAGGGAGCATGCTTCCCTTCCTCTCTCTGCCTGCCTCTCTGCCTACTTGTGATCTCTGTCTGTCAAATAAATAAATAAAATCTTTTAAAAAAAAAGAAAGAAAAGAAAAGGTGTAATCATAAATGCATATGCACCTAATAACACAGCTTTAAAATACATTTTTTAAATGACAAGAAAAAGAATAGACAATTCTACAGAGTTGGAGATTTTATCGTCTCTCTCTCAGCAACTGGTAGAACAAAGAGATCTCAAACCAGTAAAGACATGGAAGATCTATCACATCAATCCCCTTAATCTAGTTGATATTTACAAATATTCACTTAACACTCCCATCTTCAATTTTCCATGGGCTTTAGAATAAAACCTGAATTTGTTACTCTGGTCCCCAACCCTGTCTCCCTTGTCGACCTGATCTTATCTCATACTACCCCAATCCTGTCATCCACTATGAACATACCATTCTGGCCTTCTTTCAGTTCCTCAAACATGCCAAGTTCTTTCCCATCACATTTGGGGCTATGTCTTAGCCACATTTAGCTGAAAATGCTCTCTCCTGCCCTGCTCTCGTATTCAAAAGACTAGCCTCCTTGTCAATCAAATCTGTTTCCATGCCCGTTCTTCAGAGAGTTAGTCTTTGACCCATCACTCTGAAGTGGCCTCCAAGTCACAACACATCACATTGAGTTTTGAGCCTGCTTTCAGTCCCTGCACAGCAGTTATTACTTTCTGATACATTTCCTATTACTTATTACTTTTTGTTGTCTGTTTCTCTCAACCAGAATAGAAGCTCAAGGAAAGCAAGGGCGTTGTCTTGTTCACCCAAGCAACGTCCGACACTGGTGTTTGATAAATATTGGTTGAATGAAAGGAGAAAATCCTATGGAGTGACTTTGCCTCTGACCTTATAGTTATTCTCTCTTTTCCATGATTTATTTCTAAATTTAGGCATATATACATATTTTTATAAGCTGCCTCTAAATCTAGATGGAACAAAGAAGTAGAACCAACACACTAAGTCATAACTATGTGTCAGTCACTGTTCTGGTGAGCTGATTTCACACACACAACCTTAAGAGACAGGCACTGCGATCCCCCTCATTCTTAGCTGTGGACACCCACATAGATAAGCTAGAAATTTTGTTTTCCCAAGTTTACACAGTTAGTAACTAGCGGAGTCCAAGTCCAAGCCCAGGCAGGTTGAACTTAGAGCTGGCACTCTTAACCACTAAGCTGCAGCCTCCCATACACCTGAATGGCATTCTGTAGATACAGTTTAGAGAGGGACTGTCCATCCAGCATCCTATCTGAACCTCACACTTAGCGTGTGAAGCAGCCGGAGATAATTCATAGCCTCATTTCCACAGACGAGGCAACGGAAGCTCAACCAGCAAGCGCCCCCATGTGTGCTCCTCAAGTACAAGGACAGTGTACTGTTCACATTTGTAAGGTCCAGGTCTGAAGTGTAGATGCTTCAGAGATGGCTCCACCACTGGCCTCAGGTCCCAAGCAAGTGACAGGCACAGCCGCACCAGAGGCCAGCAAGGCCTTCTGTCTATGAGTCAAATACAGATGAAGATGAAGACCAATTACACCACAGAAGCAGAAGGCATAGAGTAAGTGTTACGCAGTGTTACAGACAACAAATGGGTTGTAAACCATCACGGAAGACTGGGCTAGTTGTCCAGAGAGACTTGTGAGCAAATATACAAAGTGAGCTAGATCTTAAACGAAGCTAGGCTTTCCACAGGCTGAGAAGGCAAAGCAGCATTCTAGGCTGGAGGAAGGACCTACGAAAAGAAATAAACAGAATGGGTTCAGTGGTTAGTGGGAGTTGTATGTAAGAAGGTAGAGAAAGATAGAGAGGAAGGTAGGTGATGACTTATTTAGAGCTGTGTGAATGTCAGAACAAGCTATGAGGCCTTTAATACACTGGAAATGGGTAACCACTAAAAGTCTGGGGACCCAGGAAAGTAGAAATACAACATATAAAATATGAATTTCAAGATATCAGACAAAAAAGTTTTCTAGGGGTTGGGGTCATACAACAACCACCAGAAATAATCAGACTGATAAAACCAAGGACACAGAGAAGAATCATTAAAAACCTCAATGCTTAAAGGCGGTACTAATTTAGAAAACTGCATTTGAAGCCCCAAGACTGGATGATGCCTTCAAAAAAAAAAAAAAAAAAAAAAGAATATAGAGCAAGCTGCTAAGAAGCTTCAGATGTTGTCCTCCAAGAAGATAATCTGATAAGCCAGATCCATCGTGTGCCAAACCAGAAGACAGGTGTGAAGAGCTGGGAGCAAGCCAACCAAGAGAAACTCTAATGTTTAAAGTTCAAATGGAAACACATGAGTAGCCCTCACCGCCATATTGGCAAGAAGTGCTTAAGAAGTCACGCAAGTAGATTGCCCATCTGTTTCAACCTTGCAAAAATTATCTGTTAAAGATTTCTCTGTATTTGACAAGGGAACTTAGTACTTGCTGAAAGTGGGAGAGGTGAGATTTGAAGAACAGAGAAAGAAACTTCTTTTGACAGATCAAGCTGTGATACTCATCCAGATTACAATTCGGACTGAAATCATAAAAGTCACTTCACAGTGAGTAAGATCCTTTTGGATTTGGCTTATTTTGAATACATGATGCTAGATGTACATCATATTCTGGCCATTCTCCCTGGAAATACATTAACATAGTTTTAAAAGTATAGAAAATATCAAGTTTACAAGGACATTAATAATCTAGAAAGAATATCCCTCCAATTTTTAAACTTGTACGAAGATTACATTTATCAGTCCTAATTATGCTTGGCTTTCTTTGGACCATTTAAAATGCTTTAGAGGATGCCTGGGGGGCCCAGTGGGTTAAGCATCTCCCTTCAGCTCAGGGGTCCTGAGATCCAGACCCCCGTTGGGCTTGCAGCTCAGCCAGGAAGCCTGCTTTTCCATCTCCCTCTGCCTTTCCTTGCTGCTTGTGCTTGCTCTCCTCATGCTCTCTGTCTCTCTCTCTCTCAAATAAATAAGTAAATGATTCTTAAAATGCTTTAGGATAAGGCTACATCATGCTGGTAATAGCATGTGTCATTTCTTAAATATATTTTAAGCTAAAATATTTCCTAATTTCAGTCCTAATTTCTTCTTTGACCCATAAGTTACTTACAAGTGTATTCATTTCTAAACAATTAAGGGTTTCTTAGTAAACTCTGTTATTAAATTTGAGTTTAATTCTATTGTGGTCAGAAAATACTCCAAACTATTTTGATCTTGAAATCTGCAGGAACTTTCTTTAGGACCTGGCAAATAATTTCTTTTGGTATATCTTCCATGTGTACTTTAATGAAGGCAAATTCTATTTTTGCTGGGCAGAGCATTCTATATACGTCAATTAGGTCAAGTTTATTCATCACTTGATTAAGATTTTCTGTATCCAGGGGCACCTGGGTGGCTCAGTGGGTTAAAGCCTCTGCCTTCAGCTCAGGTCATGATCCCAGGATCCTGGGATCGAGCCCCGCATCAGGCTCTCTGCTCAGCAGGGAGCCTGCTTCCCTTCCTCTCTCTCTGCTTGCCTCTCTGCCTCCTTGTGATCTCTGTCAAATAAATAAATAAAATCTTAAAAAAAAAAAAGATTTTCTGTATCCTTACTAATTTTTGGTCTGTCTGTTCTATAAACTCTTGAAGAGTGTGTGCTAATGTTTCCCACGAAGAATGCAGAGTTGTCTCATTTTAGATCTGTCCATTTTGGCTTTATATATTTTGAAGTTAAGTTATTTGTAACATACAAGTTGAAGATTGTGATCCTGAACCCATTATCATTATGAAATGATCTCTACCTCCAAGTAGCGTCTACCATACACCTGGTCTGACACTTGTGTTGCTGTATACCCTCTGCCATCCTTCTGTTTGAGGTATGTCACCTGTAAGCAGTATGTAATGGGGTTCTGGTGATTTATTCAGGCAGACAAACCTAGACTTTTACCAAGGAGTATTAAATGTCGTTACTTATGTGGAAGGATTTATAGTTACCATCATTTTCAATTTGACTCATCTACTTTATGCCCTCTTACTCCTTTTTTAATTAATCCAATATTGTTTTATTCCATTTTCCCTCTTTTAACTTGTTAGCTATACATACTTTATTCTATTAAGAGTGGCCTTAGAGATTACAATATGCATTGTTAACTGAGTACACGTCAATGCAAATTATTACTTTTACTCTCCAACCCCCCAATAATCCTAGGATCTTAAAAAACTTTAACTTCTTTAACCCCTTCTTACCTACTATCATACATTTTAGTTTTATATACATTTTAAAATCTACAAACGTTATTGTTTTACATGGTCAACATTCATTTTTATTTTATGTACATATCACCCCCTTCATGATGATCTCATTCCTTCCTGCATTTCCATCTGGGATTATTTTCCTTCTGCCTAAAGTATCTCTTCTTAGTATGTGATGTAATGCAGGTCCACAACTGACAAAATTCCCTCAGTTTTTCTTTGAAAAGATCTTTATTTCACCTTCATTTTTTTTTTTTTAAAGATTTTATTTATTTATTTGACAGACAGAGATCACAACTAGGCAGAGAGGCAGGCAGAGAGAGAGGAGGAAGCAGGCTCCTCGCCGAGCAGAGAGCCCGATGTGGGGCTCGATCCCAGGACCCTGGGATCATGACCTGAGCTGAAGGCAGAGGCTTTAACCCACTGAGCCACCCAGGTGCCCTATTTCACCTTCATTTTGAAGGAAATTTTTCCTGGGAATGGAATTCTAGGTTGGCAGGGTTTGGGGTGTTGTTTGCTTGGTGTTGTGATTTAGATGGTCTCTTTACTGCCCGGTGTGTCTCGCTGCTGTTGTTGCTTGTTTTAACCCTTTCTTCTAAGACGTCATAGCCACTCAGTCATATTATGTGTTAAAGTAACGTGTCTTTTTCCACTCTCTCTCATTGCTTTGAAGACTTTCTCTTTGTCGGTTTCCACACTGTTATATTGATGTCAAAGACAGTTTTCCTCCCCATTCTACTTGGGGTTTTCTGAGTTCTCTGAATCTGTATGCAGCTCTCATCATTTTGTAAAATTCCTACTGTTATCTCTTCAAATATTGTTTCCGCCCCCATTTACGCTCTTCTTCTACATACTCCAATTCTACATATGTTAGACCTTTTAGCCACATTCCACATGTCTTCAAAATCCTTATCTGTTTCTTTTTTATAGCCTTTCTTTTCCATGTTTTAGTGTGAAATTATCTACTGACCTGCCTACTTATTAATCCTGTCTTATGTTGTGACCAATCTGCTACTGATTCTAGTCCTTAGGTTCCAGTTTTAAATATTATACTCGATGTCCTAGATTATCCATTTGGTTCTTCATAATAAATTGGACTGAAATTCACTATTCCTCCATCTATTTTGACTATCTTTTCCTCTATTGTCTTCAACATATTATTTATGGTTTTGGTTGGGTTTGGTTTTTTTTTATGGTTATTTTTAAGTACTTGTCAGCTAAGTTCAACATCTGAGCTACCTGTGGGTCTACTTCTAATACCTTATGAGATATGTGATCTTGTATCTTAGATGTCCACTATTTTTCTTCTGTATGCTGAAAATTATAGGGTCTCTCTATATTACTTCCACCTGCAAAAAAAGGACAGAGGCCTCCCTTGTACTCTGCACATGGGTGGAGAGAGAGCTCATCACCCAGTATGGGATGGGACTGGGCTGGGTGTCCATTTTTGTAGGACTCAGTCTGCCTCTGGTTTACTGTTGTTCCTAAGGCGTCGCTCTCCATGGAGTGCACTGAGAAGTCTTTGTCTGCACTAGACACTTGCCTGCAGGAAGTGTTCAGCACAGCTCATTGGCCTCCTTGACATAATTCTTGAGACGGAGACTAATCACATGTTTGGGGCTCCTCCAGTTTCATTTGTTTCTTACTCTAGCCCCAGAAACCTCTTCTGGTTTTTCTGTCTCCCAAAAGCAGCCTTCTATCTGGGGCCAAACCTGGACTCTTGTCTGCTCACTACACCTGGAACTCAGTAGCTGTCCCAGGTGATAAGTAGCTACAGATCTTCAGTGTCAATCGACTGCTCCCTAGGGTTTTCATCTCTTGCCTGTTCTGTTTTCAGATTCCTTCCAACACAGGACCAGATTTCAAGACAGCAGCATGAGGCTGTGGGAGACTTCAGCGAGGCTTCCAGAAGCTCCTGGCCTTTCTCTTCAGCTCCATTCCAAATGTCTTACTGAGGAAACCAGCTGTGTGCCTGAGACTCCCCCTTCCCACCACATACATCTCCAATTTGTCACTCTGGCCATGTGTGACCAGAACACGTTCATGGTTTCCCTTTCACCCAGTGGAGGCCCTCTGCCTCAGCTTACATCTCCAGAATCAGCAAGCTTCTGCAGAAAATCAAACGGCTGCTGATCCTCAGTCCACTCTGAATGATAATCCCGCCTCTGGAGTTTTAGACCAGCTATTCCTCAGTGCTTCCAGAGCACTCCAGAGCCCTTGAAAATATGATTTTTACAGACGTTGTCAGTCTCTAGTCCACTACAAGTTATACCTTGTGCTACTAATTACGGTCAATGAATTTCTACATATTTGTAAGATACGTAGTAGCCTTGATATTTTCCAAAGTACAGTCTACATATGCTTTTACAATAAAAGCATCAGTAAAACAGTGACTTCTTACCTCTTCATAAAACTTCACCTGAGGTACAGCTTCATTAATTTCATTCAAACAAAAATCTTTAAATAGCAAGAAACCTAAAGGAAAAGAATAAGAAATTTCAGGGTGGGCAATAATTTGAAATTTTACCCCACAGGGTGTTTTCAAAGTATTATGTTTATCCTTCAACCTCTTCCTCCCGTACCTTCAAAAATAATAATAAAGATATTTGGGGGCACCTGGGTGGCTCAGTTAGTTTAGTGGCTAACTTGATTTTGACTTAGGTCATGATCTCAGGGTTGTGAGCTCGAGCCTCACCTTGGGCTCTGCATCGGGGGTAGAGTCTACTTAAGATTCTCTCTCTCCCTCTGCCCCTCCCCACTCCTCCTTCCCTCTCAAAAATTAACAGTAATAATAAAGATTTCAAAGGGGTAGTTATACCCTAGAAGAAAATACTCCACATAAAGTAAGAGTACCCCATACCTGGTTCCTTGCTTTGGGTTCCTTCCCTGCTGGCAATGCCCACCCCCCACTTTTAAAAACTGCATGATAAGCAGTACCAATGGTCACCACTGCTTAGAGCCACTGGTCACTACAGCAAACAAAGAATAACCAAAGAAATAAGAGGTACAGGTAGTGTGGAAGTGTTGGTAAGAGTCATCATAAAGCTAAAAAATACTATGCCCACAGAAACAGGACAAAATCCCTCCCTCCATAAAAAAAGACAGAAGGACTTTCATTACTTTCATTACCTTACCTTCTCTTACCACTTACTACCTCGAAATACCAAATACCCTGTGCCAGAGCAGACCACCCACTCCCAGATTATTCTCTGCTCCCCTTTTTCCCCCCAGCGCCTTACACCCGGAACACAGACTCCACTGCACAATGCCCGGTACACAGAGGAGTCCGAGAGATGTTTGCAGAACAAATGCGTGTTTACATAACCCTTCCAACATGTCTCTTTAAGGTACTTAGCACACTCCAACTAGTTACCTGATTTATAAGTCCCTCCTGCATTTGCAAACCAACTGCCTAGCTTAATGCCCAGCACACAGTCAAGCCTAAATGAACACATGAAGTTCACTGTGACAAGCTGATACCTGACTGAGGGTAGAGATTATAAAAGGTCAAAAACAAATTTAAAAGCCAAATAAAAGTCAAAACAGGAGTGCCCTGGTGGCACAGTCAGTTAACCAATCAACTCATGGTTTTAGCTCAGGTCGTGATCTCAGAGTCATGAGATTGACCCCAGCACAAGCACGTAGTCTACTTCGGATCCTCTCTCCCTCTCCCTCTACCCTCCCTGCTCGTGCTCTATCTCAAATAAATAGATGACTCTTTAAAAAAAAAAAAAGTCAAAAGAATGAAAGGACTGCTGGAAGAAACAGAAGTCACAGGAGGGAACTGGAGGAAAGACAGACAAGTCTAAGATGTAAGGAGAAGGCAGACTGGAATTCTCTAGGTAGGACAGAGAGAACCAAAACAAGCAGCTTTGACAGGTTTTAACTGAAGTTAGCCAAAGAAAACATGTAACTTGAACCTGTCCAATACTGCTCCATAAATTCCCCTCCACAGTTCCAGGAGGATGACCTCTGAAAATAGTAAATGTTCACTGAGCAGAGCTAGAAGAAAGTATTAGGTCTCCTTAGTTATATGGGCAAGGCCAGACTAACCAGGGTCAGGTGCAGACTAGCGGCAGGGACATGGGCACGCTCATTTCATCTCCAGGAACTGAGGACAGACTGACATGTGAAGCAAGAAGGAAAATCAGAAAGCAGACAAATAGAGTTGATGCAAATTTCTACCTATTTGCACATTTGCATTTTTATTTTAAATAAGAGACATGGTTACCTTTTCATTCTCATGCATGTCAAAGTATGTAATTTCAAATTTCCCTTGTCATTTCTTCTTTGACTCATGAGTCACTCAGAAATATGCAGTTTGAGTTCCAGATATTTTGGGGTTTTCAAGTATTTTTCTGATACTGATTTCTGGTTAATTCTGCTGTGGTCATAGAACATGTTCAGCATGATTTCAATGCTTTCAAAATTTATTGAAATGGCTTTGGCCCCAAATTTGGTCCATCCAGGTAAATGCTTCATGAGCACTTGGGGGAAAAAGTATATACGGTACAATGCTCCATTAAACAAAATATAAAGGCAATGAAGCCGAGTTGGTTGGTCTGGCTGTTCAAGTCCCTCATCCAAATCCTTACTTAATGATTGTCTTCTTATTCTATCCATTACCAACGGAGGACTGTTGAAATCCCCATCAGTAACTGTGGATTTGCTCATCTTTTTTCAGTTGTGTCACTTTTTGGTTGATGTATTTTTCTATTTTGAAGAGAGATAACCTAAAATGAGAATTTGAACTGAGGTTATCTTGACCATGTGAGAGATGTTTTTGTGACATCTAAATGACAAATGAACTAGTATGCCACATATGGACCGCTGCCTTTGGGCTGAACTTGGAATCAAGGGGAAATGGCTCAACACGCCCACCGTGCTCTCTGGAATCAAGGCCTTAGTTTCTGCTCCAGCCTCTCAGACTGTTCTCCCCCATGTTCCCTGCGCTGAGGCCACATGTCTGCATTCCAGTTCCTCTCTAACACCAAACCTGATCTGCTCTCAAGGTTACCAACTTGCTTTCCCCACTTCCTAAAACATGCTCCCTAACCTGTGGACCTGCAGAGCTCAGCTCAAATGCCCCCCGCCCTTGGCCTTCCAGCATTCTCATTCATGTTCTTTCTCTCTCTGAGACGCACATGGACACGCTTTTATAGCACTTGTAACTAGCAAAAATTATCACACACACATTTGCTTGTTTCATTATTACTGACCTCCCCCACAACAATGTAAACTGCATATGGGAAGGCCACAGAGGTCTTATTCTCCACTACATATGCAGGACCGAGAACATCATGATACAGAGGGACTGCAGAAGGAAAAACGAGGGAAGGAAGAAGGAAGGGGACATGGGAGAGGAGGGACAAGTAAGGAAAAGGGAAGAGGGAGGAAGGAGAGAGGGGAGGAGGGGGAAAGAAGGAGGATGAGGGAGAGAGAGATGAATGAATGCACATCTAACTGCAAATGTTTCTACCTGCTTCTTTGGTGCAATTTCCACTGTCAATGCATGGAGTGGGCAGAAGAATGACTAACATACTGCAGGGAAAAAGCCCCATTATTTTCCTCATGTCTGCACACAAACTGAAGCCTTACTTTCTGTCTCAGCAGCTACTAAAACGGAACAGCAAGAAGAAAGGTGTTTTTGCCTTTTGGATAAGCTCTAGATCACTGTGTTTTAGGCTGAGAGTAATTTCCCTTCGATAGGCTTAACTTACACACAAAAACCCCCAAATGAAGCATCTCTCAGATTAGAACAAAAGCTAAAGGGCAAAAACAAGGAAATAATTTGCCTAACAGGTTCACTTACTTCATCAATGGTTTTTCTCCAGATTTTAAAGAATAAAGAATAGCGACCCAACACCTGCCTTTACTAGATAACTGTGGAATGTGTTTGCCCTTGTTTCTATATTTGGGCCACTGCAAACTACCTGCATACTGATTAACTTTGAGTATATATAACATCCAGAAAAAGTAAACTATCCCAATTTGTCACCACAGTACTTTGCAAAAAATTAGGAGAAAGAACTGTATTGTAAAATACCAAGGAGGATTTTTTTACAATATGCAAATATAACTTTTATACTGCATTTTATTATCAATTAAGAATGCTTTAAAGTATCAAATATGAATTTCTATGAGAAATTCTGAACTGTTACTTCCTAAAAAATTTTCAAAGGAGAAGGAAAAATTATGAAAAAAAGTCTTGGGTGCCTGGGTGGCTCAGTGGGTTAAACGTCTGCCTCCAGCTTAGGTCATGATCCCAGAGTCTTGGGATCAGGCCCCGCGTCGGGCTCCCTACTCAGCGGGGAATCTGCTTCTCTCTCCACCCTTTCCCCTGCTCATGCTCTCTCCCTATCTCACTCTTTCCCTCCCTCAAATAAACAAATTTTAAAAATCTTTAAAAAAAAAAAAGTCTCGCAAGAAATGGTATTTGTCCTAGGTTTTGCCAAGGAGACTCAAAGACTGGGAAGGATAGTTTGCGTAACTGCTAGAAGTTTCTACCAATACTGACTGATTTGACAAGGCATTTCCAGAGTCTTTACTAAGAGCCACTGTGCTATACATTAGAGATACTGTGGTGAAGACACAGACATCAGGGACTTACAGATTTGGTGTAAGGGACAGACAACAAAATAGATAACACAAATAAAATAAGTGCAATTTATGTAAATGATATAAAGAAATTTCAAAAAGTGCTGAAATTGATGATAAAAAGAAGGAAATGCCTGTCATACAAAATGACAATAAGACCTCCCTGGACTGTGAGATGAACAAATTACAAAGCACTTCAGCTTAGAAAAGGCTAAAATGTTTAATCTTACTCCTATTCAGTAATGTTTTAGAAGTCTTAGCCAGTACAATAAGGCAAGAAAAGGAAATAAAAGCTACTCAGAATGGAAAGGAAGAATTAAACCGGATTCTATTCAGGGCGCCTGGGTGGCTCAGTTGGTTAAGTGTCCAACTTGTGACTCTGGCTGAGGTCATGATCTCATTGGTTGTGAGATCAAGCCCCATGTTGGGCTCCACACTCAGAAGGGAGTCTGCCTGAGATTCTCTCCCTCTGCCCCTCTGCCCCTCTGCCCCTCCTGCCCCTCTCTAATAAATAAATACATCTTTTAAAATTTTTTTAAATAAAATGATTCTATTCATAAATAAGCTGCTCATCCACATAGCAAATCCTATCTACAATGTTACTAGGGTATGTAAGTGAATTTAGCAAGGCCCCAAGCTACAAGGCCACTAGATGAGAATTAATGACATTCTGATATACTCATATCACACAATTTTAAAACAAGTCCATTTGCAATAACATTAAAGAACAAGCAATACTTAGTAATAAATAAATAAACAGATATGTGACTATTACGTTAAAAACTATATAATATCACTGGTAGAAATTAAGGTAGACCTAAGTAAATAAAAAGACTTACTCAGTTTAATGATTGGAAGACTCAGTATTGCTGAGATGTATATTCTCCCAGAAGTGATCTTTAAATTCAATATATAATTCCATTATAATCTCTGGAGGCTTTTTAAAAAATATTTTATTTGACAGAGATCACAAGTAGACAGAGAGGCAGGTGGGGGGGGGGGGGAAGCAGGCACCCTGCTGAGCAGAGAGCCTAATGTGGGTCTTGATCCCAGGACCCTGGGATCATGATCTGAACTGAAGGCAGAGGCTTTAATACACTGAGCCACCCAGGCGCCCCTCTGGAGGCTTTTTAAAGAAATTGACAAGCTTTGATTCTAAATGTGTATGGAAATGCAAGAAACCTAAAATAACCAGAACTTGAGAAAGAGGAAAGAAGTCCAAGGACTTATACTACCTGATTTCAAGATTCATTACACAGCCATGGTAATCAGCACGGTATTGGCATAAGACTAAATCAGTGGAACAGAACAAAAGATCCAGAAATATACCTTCGCTTGGATTGTCAGCTTATTTTCAACAAAGGCACTAGAGCAATTTATTGGGAAAAGAAACTCTTCTCAATGAGTGGACTGGGAAAACTGATATCCCAATGAGGAGGGAAAAAAGGCAAACCTTACCTCTCCTCTTATAAATAATTAAATTGAGACTGACCATAGAATTAAATGTAAAAGGCAAAATTATAAAACTTCTAGAAAATGTATAGAATATCTTCACAGAAAATACTTATGCAGAAGATTTCTTAGGCAGAAAATGAAAAAAAATAATAAATTAGACTTTATCAAGATTTAGCACTATGTTCATCAAAAGATACTTAAGAAAACAGACCAGCCACAGACTGCAGATAAAATATTACAAAACTTAAATCTGAAAAAGGCCTTGCATCCAATTTATATATAATTTTTAATAAAGCCTTTTACAAATCAATTTTTAAAAGAAAACCACCATTAAAAAAGTATGCATAAATTTGAACACTTCCTAAAGGAAGAGATAAGAGCGGCCAATAAGCACATGAAATGGACTCCATGTCATTGGTCATCATGCACATGTACGTTAAATCACTTTGAGATACCACTGCACAACTATCTGAGTGGCAGAGTTTTAAAAAGACTGACAATACTGTATGCTGGCAACCAGAACTCTCATTCGCTGAGGAGCACATACAATGCCTTAGACTCCTCATGCCTCTGAGTCAACAGGCAAAGAAGGGAGTCACTGTGCTGGCTGGGGTGACTGATCCTGACTAGCCCAGGGTACAATGGACGCCTCCTGCACCGTGGAGGGAAGGAAGAGTATGTGTGGAATACAGGAGATCCCCTCTCTTAATATGACTATGCCCTGTCATTAATGTCAACGGAAAACTACAACATAATTCAGGCAGAACTGCTAATGGCCCAGACCCTTCATGAATGAAGGCTGAGTCATCAACACCAGTTACAGTGTGTGATCAGTTACAGAAACGACTGTATTTCCTCCTTATTGTGTATGTGTATTAAACAAGTAACTTTGTTTTCTTCCCCCCCATTATGTCCTTACCCAGTAACATAAGGTTAGTACTAACTTTGTAGCATAGTAAATATTGTTAACTCTACCTTGTGGCATTTACGATACAGGATACCAAGGAGAAGAGTGAACATTCCCTATCATTTCGCACCCTCCTCTGGGGAAAGGGTTAGCACATTTTGGTTATATGCAGGTAGTCGTATCATCGTTGGGTGGGGGGTATGATCTTCTTATCTCTATTAGAAAATTAAATGCAGTCTAAGGAGATGCATAGATGCCAAGTGACAAGAGATGGACTTGTGATGGCAATTTTTGTGTTAGCTTAGGGGGTATTTGGGGATACAACTGACATCTAAATTGGTGAACTGTGAGTAAGCAGACCACTCTCCACAGTGTGGGTGGGCATCATTCAATGAGCTGAAGTCCTGACTAGGAAAGAAAGACCAGCCTCCGTGGGCAAGAAGAAATTCTCCCAGCAGACGGCCTCCAGACTTTATCTGCACATCCGTTCTCCTGGGTCTCGGGCTGGCCAGCCCACTCTGTGGATTCAGACCTGCCACAATGACAGGAACCCGTTCTTTATCATTAATCTCTCTCCCTACACACACACACACACACACACACACACACACATACCCCTATTGGTCCTGTTTCTCTGAGAACCCCTGACTACCACAGATTTTGAGCATTCTATAGAATGTATATTCACTCGGGAAAATAGTCTGAACATTTTGTATAAAGTCAAACACACCTGTAACACACAACTCAGCAACTCCACTATTAGGGTATCTACCCACTGGTAACATATGGCTCCAAAAAGATGTGTACATGAATCTTCATAGCAGATATATTCATAATTTATTTGAAACAATCCAAAGTCCATCAACTGAGGGATAAATAGTGATATTTTCACACAATGGGTTACTAGTCAGCAATAAAACAAAACACCAAAACATAGAGCAACCTAAGTAAATGCCAGGTATTTTGCTTGTCCAAAGGCACCAGACACAAAAGAGCATATGCTCTGTAATTCTCTGTGTATGAAGTTCTAGAACAGGCAAAACTAATATACAGTTTGAAAAAAGGAAGAAAAGGGGGCATGAAATTGACTGGGAAGGGCATAAGGGAACTTTTGGGGGACAAAATGTTCTGTAGCTTGATAGAGATGTGGGCTTGTGCATTTATCAAAATGAAACTGTGAACAGTAGTATAAGGAAATTTACTTTAAACAATATATTTTTTTAAGATTTTTTTTTTTTTTTTTTTTTTGTCAGAGAGAGCGGGAGCGAGCACAGGCAGACAGAGAGGCAGGCAGAGGCAGAGGGAGAAGCAGGCTCCCTGCTGAGCAAGGAGCCCGATGTGGGACTCGATCCCAGGATGCTGGGATCATGACCTGAGCCGAAGGCAGCCGCTTAATCAACTGAGCCACCCAGGCGTCCCTACTTTAAAAAATATTAACTCTAGTGAGTAGGTCTGCATTTCCTAGCAACATGAGTTGGCAGTTCTGACTACTCATGGAGCGTTCTAGGCTTATACAAATGAGCAACTACATTGAGCATAACAGGAGCCTTCTTGAAAAAGAGGTAAAATGGGGAAAAAAGTAGAAAGCATATTGTAGTAATGGATTAGAATGGGGTATCCATTTGAGCTCACTGTTTTTACCAGAAAGACAAACAGATGTATACACACTCACACAAACACACACATACACCCTTGCTCTTTCACTGAGAAGACCTAGAGGCAAGGAACACGTCTAGTGCCCGTGTTAGGGATTCTCAACACCATTCTCTATTAAAAGGAACTAGAGACCTTTGAAGAAAAGCTGCTTGATTCCAGGGCAGGGGCACTGAATACCAAGTTGAGCTCCAGACATCTTATTTTCCCAGACAGTAAGAAAGGCTCAAAGGATGATGGGGACATATCAACAGGACACAGGAACCAGCTTGAAGAGGCTCCCACTAGCAAAACTACAGCAACTAGGATATCGAAACAAACAATATAGTAATGGATTCAACCACGGGCCAAACTAAAGATCCAAGGGCCCATACTGATAGATACACTGGGGTGGGGGGATAGGAAAGAAAGAAAGGGAATAAGGAAGGGAGGAAGGAGGGGAAGAGGTGGGGAAGGATGGAAGGAAGAGGAGGGAATGAGGGAGGGAAAGCTCTTAGAGACAAATGCCAACTAAAAACTGTAGAAGGAATAATGGAGCTCGAAAGTCAATGGGTGCTAAAACAGAAGGTAATAAAAGTTTGATGAGAATACTCACATGGTCTCAAAAGCGATTTCCCATAAATTACTTACTCCTTACAAAGGGAAAGCCTGTCAACTCCACAGTGGAGAGCGCTTGCACACACCCACATTAGGCAAGGGATCAAAACTGACCTCACCCAGCATCAGGATGGAATAGTATCACGATGCACTGCAGACAGCATATGTCATCGGAGGTCTTCCCGACAAAATGCACACTCCAAACTCAACTGCTATGGGACAGTAAATGAAGTGAAACAAAGGGCCATTTTACAAAATTGGCCCGTACCCTTTAAAAATGTTAAAGTCAAGAAACCCAGAGAAGGCTAAGGAACTTGGCCAGATTAAAGGAGCCTGAACACGTGGTGACAACGAAATGCAAGCATGACCCATGATTGGATCCCAGACCAGGAAAAATCAGAGCCAAGATGGACATTCTGGGGGTAACTGTTAGACTCTGGATCTAGTCTGCGGATTAGATGACAGTATTGCCCTGGTGTTCAGTTTCCTGATGGTGAACATCGTACTGTAGTTATCTAAGGGGATGAATGACCTCGTCCTCGACACACGCAGACTGAAATGCATAACGGTCAAGGTATGAGGTAAATTACTCCCGTGTAGTTCAGAAAGGAACCACAAAAGACAGAATGATAAAGCAAATGTAGCAGAATATATACAACAGTGAAGCTATTTAAGGGGTACATAAGAGTTCTTTGAACTGTTCTTATGAGTTTTTTTAAGTTTGAAAATATAGCAAAATATAATACTTAAATGTAGGTAAAAATAAAAAGTTACAAGAAAAAGGATAAATTCATAAAAATAACATGACTGAAAATCTATACATTTACTGGAAAAGGAAGTTATGCTAAAGAAAAACAACTGAAATTTGGCCTTTTAACAATTAAAATTTTAATGTGACTCATAATAGAAATTGTTGTTATAAACCTGGATTTTCAAAGATTGATTCCTTTCATAATTAGTAATTTCCCGCCACCTAAAAGCTACAGGGTTCCTTGAAAAACACAATACAATGGGAAAGCTAATATAATTGAAACAGAGCAATGCTTATTATAAGCGCCACTATCATTAAACTTAATTCGGAGAAAGGGGGGGGAAAGGTGGTTTAATGTAGCAAATTAGAGCTCCACTTTCCAAGAGTTCTCTAAAATATTTTTTCCTAACAGTGTGAAGACTCTCACTTCATGTACTGCATTTCTTTATGTCTTCAGCATAAACCACACTGTGCAAGGAGGCATACCAACTCCTACATTTCTGGAAATTTCCTTCGACCCCTTGAAGCACCTTAAAGCAATTTCCTTATAACCTGTCATCCAGTATCACAACACATGTCATGAGATAGCCCCACTGACCACACTAGATTATATACAAACCAGGACTGGAAGAGATACACATCAGACCTCACAGCTTAACCTTCCATGCGAACAAACTAATGGAACAGGTGCGGGGTCTCTAACAGGAGGGCTTTTATTCGGGTTTAAAAGGATAAGGCTTTAGAATAATTTCCATATTTCTTCAACGCTAGGATTCTATTACTCTAAATAAAATGAAACTAATCACATTATAAAGGCATGGAATGAATGGTGAAGAACACATAAAGGTAACTAATAACAACAGTCCAAGAGAAGAAGAAAATCCAACAGAACAAGCTGGCTAGTGGCTAGTTAGGAAAGCCTGTAAGAGCACCCGGGCAGTAATACGATGATCCAAGAACAAAAGTAAAATCAACCCAGGTCATGACCGCTTGCCAGAATTCTGCTGTGCAGAAAAACAAAAAGCCCTAACAATCAAATTATTTTTTAATGAATAAAGTTTAAAGTTTCAGAATTTAGTCAAGAGGCATTCCAAATACAACATAAGAAATAAACTATTTAAAATACTGCCTTGAAATAATAATCTTTTCTGAGAGATAATGGAATCAAAAGAACCCTAAATTATAATTTGAGAATTCAACTAATTAAACAGATTTATTCATAAATTTACTGTATACCAACTATTGGTAGAATACTTCTACATACTAGCAACAAATAATGGGAAATTTACAATTACACACAATATAAATTTATGGTAACACTAATAAACAGAATGTGTTGAGAAGGAATCTAAGTAAATACATACATATTTGTAAGCTGAAAGTTATAAAATACTCATGAACAATATCGATGAGGATCCAAATAAAGGAGAAGAGATAGCATATTCATAGATCAGAAGACAATATTGCTGAGATGTCAACTTTCCCTATACCAAGCTATAGATTCAATACAATCCCAGTCAAAACCCCAGTAGGAGTTTTTGTAGAAATCAATAAACTGGTTCTAAAATTTGTATGAAAAAGGGAACAGGGGTGCCTGGGTGGCTCAGTGGGTTAAAGCCTCTGCCTTCGGCTCAGGTCATGATCTCAGGGTCCTGGGATTGAGCCCCACATCGGGCTCTCTGCTCAGCAGGGAGCCTGCTTCCTCCTCTCTCTCTCTGCCTGCCTCTCTACTTGTGGTCTCTGTCTGTCAAATAAGTAAATAAAATCTTAAAAAAAAAAAAAAAAGAAAGAAAGAAAAAGAAAAAGGGAACAAAAACAACAACAACAAAAACAATCCGACTTTTTTTGAAAAAGAAGAATGAGGTGAGAGGGTTACGCTAACTGATTTCCAGACTTCTTATAAAGCACAGTAATCAAGGCAGGGCATTGTTGGGAGAAAAAGTCAAACACACAGGTCAGTGGATGAGAATGGAGCCCAGAAACAGAGGTGTACATGGTCAGCTGATTTCTGACCAAGGCGCACAGGCAACGCAATGAGGAGACAAAAGGTCTTTAAACAAATAGCACTGGAACTACTGAGCGTGCGCAGAAGTGCGTGACCACTACAAAATTAATTCAACATGGTTCGGACACTTGGACATAAGTCTACAAACTATAAAATCTGTAGGAAAATAAACATACACAAAACAACCTTTGCAATCTTGGGTTAAGCAAAGAGTACTATGGTCTGACATGATTTATGAAAGAAAAAACCTGACAAACAGGACTTAAAGGAAATTTACTACTTCTGCTCCTCCTAAGTCATGCTTAGAAAAATGCAAAGCCAAGCCACAGATTCAGAGAAAATATGTCCAAAATATGTATCTGATAAAAAACTTATAACCTAAGTGCATAAAGAATTCTCAAAATCCAATAATGAGAACACAAACAATGCGGTATTTTTTTAAAAACTGAAAAGATTTGCACACCTTTACCAAAGAAGAGAAGCCCATGAAGAGATGCCCAACATCAATAGTCAGTAGGAAAATGCAAATTAAAACCACAATAAGGGGGCGCCTGGGTGGCTCAGTGGGTTAAAGCCTCTGCCTTCGGCTCATGATCTCAGGGTCCTGGGATCAAGCCCCGCATCGGGCTCTCTCCTCGGCGGGGAGCCTGCTTCCCTTCCTCTCTCTCTGCCTGCCTCTATGCCTACTTGTGATCTCTGTCTGTCAAATAAATAAATAAAATCTTTAAAAATAATAAAATAAAATAAAACCACAATAAGATATTGCTATATTTATCAGAATAGCAAAAAAAAAAAAGGAAAACCTAAACCAGCACCAACGCTGGTAAGGATATAAAGCATGAGGAACTCTCATAGACTGCCGGTAAGAAGACAACAGGTACAACCTCTTTGGAAAACATTTCTTTAACGTTAAACATGCAATTGCCATTCTACCCAACAATCACTCCTAGCTGTTTACCCAAGAGGAAAGAAGGATAAATGTCCTTATATTCACAACAAACCCATCACAGATATTTACCCTACAGACAATTCTCCCAAACTGGAGATAACCCACATGTTCTCCAACTGATGAATGGACCAACTGGGATGCAGCCACTGGCCGGGCTCCTACTCAGTGACACTGAAGAATCGGCTAGGGACCCTGCACCACGAGTGTGTCCCAAACGCGTCACTCCAAATGGACGTGTAGGACCCAAAAGCCTACAGCCTCCATGGCTACACTGAGGTCACTCTGGGAAAGAGTAAGCACAGGAACGCAGGCCAGAACAGCGGCTGGCAGGGGGTGGGGAGTGGCGCGGGGACCGTGAAGGGACACCAGGAAATCTGGTGAACTGCGCTGTATCTTCATTTGGGTAGTAGTTACACAATTTTATGCACTTGCCAAAACTCAGAAATTTGTATGCTCTAGATGGTGAATTTTGCTTTATTTAACCTATACCTCAATAAACGTGGCCCCCTCCCCCAAAAGAGTGGTGTGAAAGAAGAGAGAGGAATAAGACTGAGTACTTACAACAGAGCCAGGAACAAGGCTCAAAAGACGTTCCTGGACAGTGGCTGTAAGAAGGGGCCACAAATAGGAATCTAGAATTTCTGGAAGCCAATGCCTGGTCACTTACCTGGTCATCAAAGTCTATCGGACTTTTTCATAAAGCAGAAGTTTATATGGAAGAGAAAATCGTTCACACCCAGAGGCATGGGAGCAAAAAACAGAATTACAAAGGTTTTTGGTAACACTGAGGTCACGACGACTCTTACACACCCACAATATACAACACCCTTTACAAGTGAAAATGAAATCATAAATGATAGATACACATGCAGATATTGAAAACTCTCCCAAAGGGTGTCATGTCCCCCCAGGCTCAATATTACCAGCCCAAATTCTAACGAACTTTCCCTGTCGTTTCTTTCAACAGGAATAAATAAAAATTGAAATAAATTTTTAGCTAAGTATATTTATCTATTTCATATAAACCATATTTGATTTTTACTTGACTCTATCACACTGGAACTTTCCCTTCTTGATTTAAAAGTTTACAGGGGAAAATTATAAATGAAATGTAATTTAGGAATACTGTCACTAGTTAGGACTTCTAAAATCCAAGTTATCCATCCCACCCCTGATGTAAATTCAAGACATACATGTTCAATAAAATACTTGTAGATTAATTAATGGGCTCCTTTATTTAGATAATGGAGCGTTCTGGGGCCCTGAATATCAAGAATCCAGCAGACAAAAGCACAAATGAATGTAGCCAGAAAAAATTCATGGAATGTTCTAAGCAACTGACTCTCAACTCAAAAGGAAATAAAGGAAGTCGGAATAGAGAGGAAAACATAAAAATACCGTGACAAGAAAACTCTATCTAGAGTCTTCAAATAGCTAGCTTGCTTTCAGTTTCTCTTAAACCATTTTATTATAAAATGATAGAAAAGAATGAAAGGTCATCACACTCATATTCTTTTCAGACTGTGGTTGATTTTTTCGTTTGTCACAGTTCTGTGCACATCTCACAGTAAACAAGCTGACAATTAAAGTGATATTCAAAATAATTTAAAATGAAATAGAAATATTTTAGTAAGCCAATTTAAAATGAAATAGAAATATTATTTGAGCAAGCCACAGGATAGATATTTCCCAAAGATTTCTGCAGGAGTGCTGGTTAAAATTGGCATGATGGAAATTGGGGTGTGAGGACACACACCACAGATGAGACATGGCTAGGACAGAATGGGTGTGGGTGTGAGGGCGGGCGTCCGTGCTGAGTCTAACCATTATTCTAACAAGAAAGAAACAGAGTAAGAGTCAACCAGTCTATACATGTGTCTACTTTGTAATCACTCCTGAGGCTGTGCACTTAGGATCTGAGCACTTTCCTAACGTACAGAAATATAAACATTCATTTAAAACAAAGGAGAACTGGGGCTCCTGGCTGGCTCAGTGGGTTAAGCCTCTTCCTTTAGCTCGGGTCATGGTCTCAGGGTCCTGGGTCCTGGAATCGAGCCCCGCATCAGGCTCTCTGCTCAGCTCTGTGAAACGAAGGGCTTCTCAAAGCGATTATAATCTCACTGGAGGTATGGACAGGCAGCCTTACTGCGCTCCATTAGCTGATGCCCAGTTGGCTGTGCAGAGGACAGAGGCATCCCCTTGTTCAGACACCCGCCCCCAAGCTCACTGGGCTCCCCACCTAGCCTCCAGGCCCCTTCCCAATCCCTGTGGCTGCTGCCGCCCTCCATCTGACCACGCAGCTCTCCCGCTCTTGAACTTCTCATGGCAGCTGCCGGGAACATGCGGCCCCAACCCTGGCCGGGCCAGAGTACAGCGCACGCCTTCAGATGCACTTGCTCCCCAACACTTCTCCCGGTGCCCACCCCAGGCTGGGCAGAGCCACCCCTCTCCTCTGCTCCCGCGTTCCTGGGTCTGTATCACTTTCAAAGCATGATCCCACTACACTGCAACTATCCGTTTTTATTTTCTAAATGGGTGAGACAGCACCAAGTTTGGAAAATGGACTGAAAGGCATGAAGGGAAAAGTTCCCTTCCCATCCTGTGTCCCATCTTCCCCGCCACGCACCATCACCATCTCCCCCAAGCTAGCCGCTGCTGTTGGTGCCCTTGTATCTCTTCCAGGAGGTTAAGAAATCCATGTGACTTCTTAACCCTCCTTCCCCTAGCTCGGTGCAGAGGACTGCAGGTCCTAAGGGACGCCCACGCCACGCCACAGACCGAACTTAGCACATGGAAGGCAGCCTCCCGCTAACCTCCAACACCTGCTCTGTGCTGTTACCAGATGAGAAAGAAACTTCGTGTGTGCAGAGCCCCCGACATCTGGGGTCTGTTACAGTCACTTCTAGTACAACAGAAAGGAACCCTTATTTTCCACCACATTCTTCACACCGCCTGCATCAGTCTGTGCTTCCAGAACACGACACCTCGGAGACCTTGCCATCTGAAGCCTGAAGAGCCCCTGGATCCCTCCTTGCGGCTGCCCGGTACTCCATCCTACAGAACGCCACGGTCTGTATAACTCGCTCCCTCATGATGAACACTTGGGGTGTCGCAAACACTTCGCTCTTACAAAACCGCTGTCCTAAGTAACTGTCTCCATACGTCACTTCGCAGGTGTTCAAGCGTAGTTGTAGGACACATTCCTCAGCACGGAAACTCCCGAGCCAGAGGGCTGCACTGCAGACCGGGCCACATGGGCCCCTGGGAGTGGCACCTGCCTGTCCTCCCCCAGCAAATGGTCGCAAAGCCTGGCCTGCCTGACACCCCCAGCCGCACCAAAATCAGCCACTATGCTGCTGGCTCTTGCGCCGATTTGAAAGATAAAAGAATAACATTTCTGGGTAACCTTCATTTGCATTGCTCTTACTTTTTAATAAAGCTGGAAGTCTTTCTGTATGGTGAGTGGCTTTTATTTCTCTTGTAGAGACCTGTCTTTCCACAACCTTTGTCCACTTTCACCCTGGGTTACGGGTCTTTTGCTCACAGTGTGCAGGACCCTCCTAAATGGGGGTTCGCCAGTCCATGGCGGCTATCTGAGGAATCCTTCTGGCTCTCCACCTCTCGGGTCCCTGGCCCCCCGGCTGGGTGATCTATGTGCTCATTTCTGCCTCATCGTCACCTTCCTGGAGTTAATGGAAATACCTCTGGCGCTTGCCTGTTACCTGGGACTCCAGCCTTTGGGACAGGCCCCCAGCACCACGGCAGGAAGGGGCTACACGGCTTCCTGCGTCTGGAAGTAGCAGCTGTCCCCCCACCTGAGGGCCCCACGAGGGCAACGGCCTGCGCTCATGGACCTATCTCTCTAATCCCCAGAACAATGGCCAGGCCTTAATGGGCCCAGTAAACATTTCACAAGTTGACGACTATGGTTTGTGGTATAGTCACGCAGTTTCAGAAAGAAGTGAAGAACAGGCCAGGCGTGGAGAGATCACCAGGCCAGAGAGAGGTGGGGAAAGCACGCCCAGGGGCTCAGAGGCCGGAATTCCAGCTGCCATAAGGAAAGTGAGACTTCAGATCTGGGCAGAACAAGTTCCTTTGGGAACGGGGTGGAAGGGGTGCTGGACTGCCCCATGGAGGCTTGGGTGTGCAGAGAGGTGGACTTGTGCCCGCGGGCTCGGGGGCCGCCAAAAAGAACACCGGAACCAGGTCTTTATCACTGGCACAACACTTGGTGTTTGCTGAAAGCTTTGAGATGCCAAAAAGCCTGCGGGGGCATAGTTTTTTTTTTTTATAGAAGTAGGCAGTTGTTCCCTAAAAAAATTCAAACTCGGCTCTCAAATCCAGGTCTGAGGATTTTTTTTTTTAAAAAGATTTTATTTATTTATTTGACAGAATGAGAGAGAGTATGAGAGGAGAGAGGGTCAGAGGGAGAAGCAGACTCCCCGCTGAGCAGGGAGCCTGATGCGGGATTTGATCCCAGGACTCCAGGATCAGGACCTGAGCAGAAGGCAGCCGCCCAACCTACTGAGCCACCCAGGTGCCCCAGGTCTGAGGATTTTTGAGCCTCTTCTTCCTCAACACAGCAGGTGCTGGGCAAGTGTTCTGACCCCTCCCTTGTCTCATGGCCCTCTGTGCAAGGACACTCACCCGCCACCATGCCAGCCCAGACAGCCCTTCGCGTCCTCGTCCCACGCCCGATAGAGACTCGGTGGGGACCCCTATGTCCTAATAGCACCTGCTTACCTCCACCCCCCTGAACATCTGTGTAAGCATGCAAAGGTGTTATCCAAAGTCTTCAAGGCTCAGAAGAACAGACGCACGACCGCGGACCACCAGGTGGTCAGGCTGCCGCCAACCCACCAGGGCGAGAAGGCCCATAGCCCGCTGGGGCAGAAACCCGAGCAACTGGTGGTTGGAGCCACTTTTCATACTTAATGTGCAGTTTAGGGAACATGAAATGAGCACTTCGTAGAGCAAGGAGATGGTATCTGGGATTACTGTGTCCCGATTCATTTTACCTTCTCACCAGCTGACCAGTTTGTCAACTAAATGGCCGGGTGCTTTACAGATTAGACTATGTCTAATTTTTGACAGGCGGTGACATCGGGGCCTTAGACCGTCTCCCAGAAGCGGGGATGTCGCCGTGGGAAGCAATGCTGGCTTCGCCAGTGACTGCTCCTCCCACCGTGTGCACAAGGAGGGGGACAGAGGGGACAGCTGCACAGCTGCTGCTCCGTGACCCATCAACTCACAACAGCTGCCCAACCAAGCCCACCCTCCAGTTCCAAGGGCCCAGGCAAACACCCAGCCCCCACGGTGCACAAACACCCACGGGGGCCACGGCAGAGGGGACAGAGGGGCCGCTGGGCATATGATCAGTAGGCCATCACTACCCCCCGGCCCCCAGGGTACTGTCACCACACTGAGAAGCAACCACATCGTGTACAAATAGACTCTTCACCCAAAATGCTGCAAGTTAGAGTTTTAGAGCAATGGCAGTTGAGAGGATTTTGCGCTAAGGCAGAAAGCCAACCAAACGGAAAATCAGTTCCTCAGCTGTGTAAAATACTGAACTAGATGCCTGAGAGCCGCAAAGAAGGAACAGCATATCAGGGATGATCTCTAGTCTCAAGGAATTTAAACTCCAGTGAGGGAACCAGCACCAAAGAGGAACCCAGTATGACTACATTTTCCACAGCAAGGGCCAAAGGCGTGCCACATGCGGGGAGTACAGCAAGAACATCAGAAAATATAGTCAGAAATCAGGGGGGTTGAGCTAATCCTCCCATGGGTGGACCTGTGAGCACAGCACCGACCAGACGAAGGCGTTCCACAGAGGGGGACAGAACGCAAAGGGAGGTGTAAGGCAACGGTGCGTAACGCTGGTCACTGAAGGTGGCACCACAGGAAAAAGACGAGGGGAAAAGGCTGAGGCCCACTGTGATGACATGAATGACAGCAGCAGGCACAACTTCATCCGTCCTGGGGGCTGAGGGCGGGCGCAGAACGCGGACAGGACCTGATGAAGCCTGTCTCCAGAACACCTTCTGAGAGTTAGAAAAGGGAAGGAACGCAAAAATAGGAGAGTCAGACTTGAAATCTGTGGGTCTGGGTGTCATCCTAGCTCCCAGCTCAGGTGGTAGCAGTGGTGATAGGAAAGGAGAGGGCAGTGTGGAACGCGGACAGATGGGGGCAACACAGGTGACACAGGTGGGGGCCCTGGGCATCCAGAGAACACCTGCGGTGTTCTTCCCATCAACAGAAAGGGAGAAGCGGCGTGTGATGGAGATGGTGAAGGTGTTCCGGGACCTGTTCTCGTGGGAAGTGAATCCCACCACCTCATCCTGACAACGAGGAGCAACGTCAGGAGAAAACCAAGCCCTGCGTGGAAGCTCTGGCCCAGGGTCATCTCACAAGACGCGACCTACATCCTCGGGAAAAACCTCTCCAGGACACCAGTCCGCACAGCACGGTGACCAAGGGCTGGCACTGCGGAGGGACCGATGCCAGCTCGGTGAGGTCAATTACAGCACAGCCCCTGCTGTTCTGCAAGACGCCTGCTGAGTCACTTCACTGCCGAGCCAGGAAGTTATCTTGAAGACTGACATCTGGACACAGAGCACTGAGCACCTAGGGGCTTGCTAACGGCTGTCCTCGTTCCCCGACAGTACTGATAACAGCCCTTCCCAGGGCTCCTACTTCTTCCGTCTGCCTGTGCTGCTCTGCGCCTGCCGGAGACTGACCACCACCTTCCAGCACTCTGTGAACCACGACAATGGTAGTGCGCGCCTAGGGTGTTCCTGGTTGTTCAGGTCCAGAGAGTTAACCCATCCTCCCACCTAGAGCCAAATATTTCATTTTAAAAATAAAATTACACTGCAGGGCCTAAGACAGTAACAGAAAACGGGACAAAATGAAAGAAGCCCCTTTTCAGACATAAAAGGGGCTACGGTCTAGAGGAGAAGGGAGGTAAAGAGGAGGGCCCCAGGACAGGCCAGCTCTTGGCCAGGAGAGGTACCTTCTGAACTGGGATGTTGGGAGGAGGCCCCAAGCACTGGGAGTTCAGGGAATCCAAGGTGCCTGGAAACACCAACAACATAAAAATTAAATGAAGAGATGCAGCTAAGCCAGGAGTGGCAACATAACATACTAGAATATACTCAATCCAAAAGAAGAAAAAAGCAACAGAAGAACAAAGAGGAAGATGTGAGACTTAAATCTAACCGTACTGATAATTATTTTCCCATCAATGTAAATATTTAGGTAGATATTCTAATTAAAAGGCAGAGATGAGAGACCAAAGAGACCATGCAAACACAAACACCAAAAGGGGGTGTGGTTATATCAATATCAGGGAATGTAGACATCAGGACAATGTAGCAGCAGGATGAAGGACATCTCCTAAAGATAAAGAGGGAATATTCATTCAATGATATTAACCATCGTAATATGTGTACCTCTCCATGCGGGGGTGGGGTGGGGGCGTTCCTCTCCAGCCACTTACCAAAGCAGGAGGACATATCTGTAAAAATGTCCACAAGCAGCTTTATTCCTAACGGAAATAGGAATTCCTAATGGAAAAGCTGGAAATCCCCCCAAAGTCCATGAGCACTGAGGTTTGTGAAGTCCACAGGACGGCATGCTATTCACCAACAGAAAAAAAACAAGTCCTGGACAAGCCACAGTGCGGATGGCTTACAAGGAAGGACACTAGCGGGGCCAATAAGCCAGACACCAGAGAGTGCGCTCACTTGCGGTCTGTTTAAATGTTCTTCTGGTAAAGGCCAGAGCAGATCTGGGGCCGCCTGGAGCTGGGGGGAGCTGAATACAATGGGACGAGGATGCGCTCTTTAAAGTGATGGAGTGGATCTGTGCGCATGGGCTGTGGTAGGAGTCACATGGGTGTACACTTCTGTCCAAAATCAAACTCGATCCTTAAGATGGAGGTTTCATTGTATGCATATACTTCTACAGTTTTTTTTTTTTTTAAAAGAACAAGAGAATACGGCATGGTTAGCAGTAAACAAAGAAAAAAAATCGGTAACAACGTGGCATCTCCTAAGGAAATCAGGTATATTCTGAAAATCATAAATGAGAAGAAATGGGGACAAGGAGGGGGGCCAAATCCATGTTCCCAGTAAAGCTATTCTGTTTCAAGTTCTTTTCGACCACCAATTCTGAACCCACTTGCTGGCAT
This sequence comes from Taxidea taxus jeffersonii, assembly GCA_003697995.1. Classification (NCBI taxonomy): domain Eukaryota; kingdom Metazoa; phylum Chordata; class Mammalia; order Carnivora; family Mustelidae; genus Taxidea; species Taxidea taxus. Next base: position 80,559 of record ML106444.1, read on the forward strand.
GAGCGTGGGAGCCATAGAACAAAACGAGTTCCGATGGTCTTAAATAGTCACAAATGATAGGGCAAGCAAATGGATTCTGAGAGCAAACTCTGAAGGCCAACATCTGTAAGTTATATTTTCTTCCACACTCTGAGCAATGAAAATTTCAATTAAAAATTTTTTTTCCGTGGAGAATAAGTGCATCTTACAAGGTAAGAAAGTTTGCTTCTTGGGGCATCTTTGTGACTTAGTCAGTTAAGCCTCGGACTCCTGGTTTCCACTCAGGTCATGATCTCAGGGTCGTGAGATCGAGCCCTACGTCGGGCTCCACACTGAGCATGGAGACTGCTTACGATTCTCCCTCTCCCTCTATGCCCCTTTCTTAAAAAGAATTTGTTGTTGTTGTTGTTGCTTCTTTTGCTTCTTTAAAAAGGGGCCTTAGAGTCTTTGTGTTCCACTGTTAAAAACAGTCTCTCTGAGAGAGCAGCACAAATCAGCCTGCCCCACCATGGCTGGGATTTCTTTCTCTCTTAAGCCAAACCTGAAGAATGTTCCCCATTCCTCAGGGAGCAGAAAGTGATCAGCGTGGCGACAAAGCTCTAAGCTCACCTGCAACTGAGCTTAGAGCTTTGCATCAGGAAGAATGCAGACCTGTGACAGCAGCCCCCCGCAGGTGGCCCAGTGCAGATCAAGCTCCCTTGATTCCAAGGTGCAGGGACAGACCCATTGCCCTCTGACCTCAGCCTCCTATCTGAGCCTTTCCTTCATCCTCCGGCCCTACCTAAATGGGAGGACAATGTGTCCCCTACAATCCCCGGTCCCTTCTACACCCACTTTTGTGCCGCAACGGGCCGCATTACAAACCCCATCTTCCAGGCTCTAACTCAGTGACTTCTCTCACCAACTCCACCTACCCGACTCGTCCAAATGCCAGAATCACCTCCTGCTTCCACCCTTGCCTCCCCGGCCTGTTTCCATGGCAGCTTGTCTGCTCTGTGAACGCCTCAGTAAGCGTGTGCCAGCCCAGTGCTCAGAGTCTCCCACGACCCAGCTCAGTCCGAGTCGAAGCCGACGCCTCACGACGGCCCACAAAGCCTGTCCAACCTCCCGCACCTGGCCTGCAGCCCCCAGGCACCCAGGCCGTCCCTCCACCATAGTGGCTCTAGTCTGAGGGTCTCTGCTGAGCCCTCATCCCGCACCTGCTCTGCCCAGATTAATATACAGGGGCTCAGCTCCCTCACCTCCCCCAGGTATTTGAACAACTGACCCTGTATGAGCCGTGCCTTCTCGAAACACCCTGATCTGAAACTGCCACTGGCAAGCCCTTCCTCTCTGGGGCTCTGCGATTCCCCACGACCTGTGCCACCACGGGGACAGTATATATTTGTTAGTCTGTCTCCCCTGTGGCATGTTAGCTCCGTGAGGGCGCGGGCTTCAGAACTGTTCACAGGGGCACTCCCCGGCACTGATGAGAATGTGCAGCCCACGGCGAAATTTACTGCATCGGCGGCAGAGTTCTTAGTGCTAGATTTCAAACAAACCCTAGCAACCACCTCAGATCATATCTCTACCCTTCCTAGCTCTGACTTTGACCTGAAGTAGAAATACTGACAAAAATCAAGAATATGATCCTGAGAAAATCCTCACAAAAAGCATTTCCAAAACAGCGAAAACCAGGGGATATCCTGACAGCAAACTACCATCTGAAATTTCATAACATGGTTGGGTTTGTTTTGTTTTTCTTAAATCCTAATAGGGTCCCGTCATCACTCTCACTGCCAGTTCAAAAAGCTGAGGGACACCTTGGCCAGTAAAGGGGATGTTTCCTAGATCCTTGGCATTCTCTAGCAATAGAGATTAAGAACCCACATTTGCTGGGGAGCCTGGGTGGCTGAGTGGGTTAAAGCCTCTGCCTTCGGCTCAGGTCATGATCCCAGGGTCCTGGGATCATGCCCCGCATCGGGCTTTCTGCTCAGCAGGAAGCCTGCTTCCCTTCCTCTCTCTCTTTGCTTGCTTCTCTGCCTACCTGTGATCTCTGTCAAATAAATAAAATCTTTAAAAAAAAAAAAAAAAAGAACCCACATTTGCTAATATTGCGAGAGCATGTGCATTTTTTCCCTAAAATATGTGGATCCTGCCAGGGAGAAAACTACACTGTTGAGTCAGCTGCAGACGCTGGCTGGTTGGCTACACTTCCCTCCCTGCTAAGAGAGTAGCCACCCCACATTCACCTTGGGATTCACACTCAGGCCTCAGAAACATCACTAGGAGCCCCCTCGGGGAACTGCAAGGACTCTCCGGTAGGAGTAAACACACTTTGGGTGCTGACATGCCACAGGTCTGTGGAAGTCCCATGCATCCTTTTGGAGAGAGAGCTAGCTGGGGGAGGAAGCCCTCTGTGGCCTGACGTGGTCTTTGTCTTCCCCATGTGCCTTGTTGTTTGAAGAGATATTTCCAGCAAAGCGCTGGATCAAAACATATTCAACTGTGAATGTCTCATTTTGCAAAGCACATAATTACATCTGCTACAGAAAGATCTTTGTGCATGGTCCCCAAATTCTGGATTTTAGTATCATTACATATTAAATAGGAACTGTACAGTTGATACGTTATTTTAAAAGGGGGGGGGGACTCCATCTAATTTCCACATGCTAATTTCCACACTAACTTTTCCTGGTGCCAGGTGGTTGTGAAGGACAGAACTCCCAATCCAGGCTTTGCCTCCGTGCCTCTGGCCTGAGCGCAAACTTGGCCATGTTCTCTTACCCAGCAATGAAATGCTCGGGGCAGAGCTTGGCACATGGGCAGCCATCACCATCCCAAACTAAACAGAATTCCTACTAAACCAACTCAGAAAAAATCAGGGAGAATTAAACAGCAACCATGTAAAAGATCATGGCCTGCCAGGCTGCAGATCAGGGGTCTAGTGGCCCTACCTGAGCATTCCCAGCGTCTAGCGATTAGCAGATGGGAAAGGATTGGGTCATTCCAGTAAAATGGAGCTGTTCTGAATTTTTCTTGGAAGTAACCATTCTGACTGACCTTAAAATGTGGATGATAGCTTTAGAAAGGAAAGTCAGTCCTAGTAAGTATTTTCCCGCTCTCTCCGATGTCCCACGTTCTCAGAGTGGTAAAAGGCCACAGGGCAGGGCAGGCAGTGTCCCCCAGCTTGGGTTGGGGACTGCCGGAGGAGCCGACCTCAGATCCCAGCTTCTGGAGGCCAACACAGGTGAGAAGCCAGCTGAGAAGACTGCCCGCCAGCAGGTTTTTAAGGAACAGCCTTTCCCTCTTCTCCAGTGTCTGTCTCCTCTGGGCAGCATTCTTATTAGAAACCCAAGTTAGTAATGTTCAGAGTTGGTGCCCCTAACCTTCCAGGGTTTCCTCCAGCAGCTGGGTTCCTGTTGCTGCCTTGGCCTTTTCAATTGAAAATCCAATTAGCTGTGCTTAGTCAAGTGTTTATCTCTGCTTTTTGAAAGTTTAAATGGATCTTTAACTCTTTCCCTCACTAAAAGTCTCCACAAAGGCAAGAATAATTGATGCAGAACTGAATGGGGCCCTTGGTTTTTCTTCTCCACAGGGGCTGGCTGGAGAAAGTTTTGTACAGATAAGACAGGGTGGGAGCCTGACTCTGCCACTGTCAATCAGGGGCTCGCACTTCCAAACAAAGTGGGGAGCAAAGACGGAACACAAGGATTGAAGCTGCTTCCCAAGTGTAGAGTCCCCTCCTCACAACAGAATGCAAAAGTGCTCAATTTGCTATAATTTGACCCAGGCCTCTGAAGAGAGAGTTGCATAGTTACACATTTTTTTTTTTTTGCAGATTTTAACCATTATTATGTTTTGAAGCACAGAACACTTCAAGCAATAAATACTTTTATAAGTTAAAAAAATTGGCAAATTTGTTCTTTGAAATTAACAAAAGAGTAATCCTAAAATGTTTTATCTGTGTTGCCTGGGGTGTGTGTGTGTGTGTGTTTACTATTTCTGTGGTTCTACATAATTATCGATTCTTTTTAAACTTTTTTTTTTTTAAGATTTTATTTATTTATTTGTCAGAGAGAGTGAGCACAGGCAGACAGAGTGGCAGGTAGAGGCAGAGGGAGAAGCAGGCTCCCTGCCGAGCAAGGAGCCCGATGCGGGACTCGATCCCAGGACGCTGGGATCATGACCTGAGCCAAAGGCAGCCACTTAACCAACTGAGCCACCCAGGCGTCCCTATCGATTATTTTTAAATAGGTACCTATATCTGTGTTCACTTTTGTTTCTAAAGAAACTGCTCAAAAATCTTTTTCGAAAGGGGATACTTTCTATTTTTCTAATGTATTCTTCTTATAATGAAACAATTCATTGTAGAACATACTTTTCATAACATACTTTTGTTTCCAAAGCCCATATCAAGTATATTTCTTATGTCTTAACCCCAGATGCCAAATAGAATTTATGCATTCTTTCTACATAAATGTTCTCAGAAATCATGCTAAATATATTTGGGACCAACCTAGGAAATATTTAAGAAATCAAAGTGAAAAGTAAAAATTGAAAAGGAAAGGCCCCAGAATGGAAAGAAAGAAATAAAACTGTTTTTATTCTGAGACAAGATTCTCTATGGGGATAATCCTAAGGAATTCACAGGCACACATATCTCTTAGAATTAATAACCTAGTTCAGCAAGATGGCAGGATGCAAGACCACTAGACAAAACCCCACTCTGTTTCCACATACTAGTGATGAACAGTCAAAAATGAAATTAAGGAAACAATCCCATTCAAAATAGCATCAGAAACAGTAAAATACTTGGGAATACACTTAATGTGATGTAGAAGGCTGAAGCCCACAAAGCAGTGTTGAGAGAAATTAAAGACGACCTAAATAAACATGGAGACATTTCATTTTCATGGATCGGCAGACTTAATGTTGTTAACGTGGCAATTCTCTCCATATTGATCTGTAGCTACAACACAATCCCGGCAGGATTTTTTTTTTTTTCAGAAATTGAAAATCTGATGCTAAAATTCATATGGAAATGCAAAGGCTCCAGAACAGCCAAAAGTAAAAAAAAAAAAGACGAAGATGGGTGGATTTTTATTTCCTGATTTCAAAACTTACCATAAAGACATAGTAATCAAGACAGTGTGGTACTAGCCTAAGGCAGAAATCAATGGAACAAAATTGAGAGTTCAGAAATAAATCCTGCAATTTATTGTCAATTAATTTTCAACAAAGATGCCAAGACAATTCATTGTAGAAAAGAATTTTTTTTTTTTTTTGAGAGAGAGAGCACATGAGCAGGACAGGGGCGGGGGAGTGGGCAGAGGGAGAGAGAGAATATCAAGCAGACACCATGCCCAGCGTGAAGCCCTGCTCGGGGCTCGATCTCATGACCCTGTGATCATGACCTGAGCTGAAGTCAAGAGTCGGACGCTAACCACTGAACCACCCAGCACCCCAAGAAACATTTCTTCAACACATGTATTCAGACAATTGGATATCCACATGCAAAAAAAAAAAAAAAAAAGATGAATTTAAACCCTTACCTCACATCACATGCAAAAACTAACTCAAAAATCAACCAAAGGCCTAAAGATAAGAGGTAAAACGATAAAACTTCTAGAAGAAAAGAAGAAAATCTTCACAGCACTCAATTAGGCAGAGAAGTTCTTAGATATGACACAAAAGTACAATTTTAAAAAATGTATACGTTGGGTTTCATCAAAATTAAAACTTCCAGCACTTCAGAAGTCACCATTAAGAAAATGAAAGGGGAAAGCCAGTCACTGGGAGACAATATCTGTAAATCACACATATGATAAACAATATAAAGACAATTTCTTAAATGGACAAAAGATTTAAATAGGCATTGCACCAAAGAAGATATAAGGAGGCTAATTAGCATAAGCATGTTTGGTGTCACTAACTGTTAGGGAAACACACATCGAGACCACCGTGAAGTAACCACGAGACCCGCGAGAATGGCAATGACCAGGAAGACAAGAGCAAGGGTTGATGAGATGACGGTAAGCCCGGAACTCTCACAAACTGACACTGAGAATGAAAAGTAGCACAGCCTCTTTGGAAAACTAGAGTGATTTCTTAAGTGAAACAGGAGTGTACCAAACGTCCCAGCAATTTCAAAACTCCTCGTTGTACACCTAAGAGAGATGGAGACCTATGGCCACACTTGCACATGAACACTTCCGGCAGCGCTGGTTTATAACAGATGGTGGGAATAATCCAAACGGATAACAGAATTTGTGGTCTACCTATATGATGGAATATTAATTCAGCCTCCAAAGGGGGTGAAGGGCTGGCAGGCACAACACGGCTGAACCTCCAAAATCTGACACTGAATGAAATGAAAGAAGTCAGATGCAGAAGACTGTGGGCTAGACACCGCAGATTTCCACTCCCATGAATGGGAGTCCATGTTACCAACTGAGATGCTCCCTGGCAGTAGGTGATGTAATGTTACATTAGCCATGTGTTCTTGGAACACGGGGGTAACATTTGCATACTTCCTGAATTAAGTGCCTACTTTGGAGTCTCCTTATAATCAGAAACACCGCCCTCTAATTAGAGTGGGTAGGCAGACAGAGGAGCTAAGTAGATCGTCGACAGACGGATGGAATTTATCAAAGCCCATGCACCTCACTTCCATATTATGAGATTACTTTAGTGTATCCTATAGAAGGAAAATAGTAACAAAATCTTAATCAGAACCGATAATTTCATTTGACTGCCTTTCAGTAACAACTAGTTTCCCTTTAAAACCATTCTTTGGACAAGCAAACCAAGAACACTGTGTTAATATCTAAATGTAGAAGTTTTACTGACAGCAAATTAGGGACCAGGGTAATTGATGTCCATTACAACATACAATTTCTGGATAAGGAGGAGAAGGAAGATAAAGCAGCCTGTCACTTAATCTTTTTTACTCTGAAAACTGGCAATTAAAAACAAAGAATTAAGCATTTATCCTGCTGTATCAGTTTTTTCTCGCTGTGTAATGAATCACCACAAACTCAGTGACTTGAAAACACCACCCATTTCTGAGCTCACAGTTCTGGAGCTCAGAAGTCCTGGTGGGCCCCATTAGCTTTCCTGCTCAGGGGCTCACAAGGCTGAAGTGTTGGCAGGCCGGGACTTACCTAGGGGCCCAGGGGGATCTGCCTTCAACCTCATGCAGACTGTGGGCAGAATCCAATTCCTACGGTTGTAGGACTGCAGTCCTGGTTTCCTTGCTCAGCACCCAGAGAGCACCCACAACCTTCTCACTCAGCACCCCCCCCCCCACCACCTGCAAAGTTGGGAACACCATGTCTAATGGTTCCTGTGCTTTGGTCTCTCTGACTTCCTCTTCTGCTGCCAGCCTGAGGAAATTCTCTGCTTTTTTAAAGGGCTGGTGTGAGTAGATGAAGCCCACCCCGAACACAGCCTTGATTTCCTCTACAAAATCTCCTTCACTGGGTTGCTCGTGAGAGTCATGCTGGGAGGCCAAATTCACACGAGCTGCCTTCAGATTCAGCCAAGCACATCTACCTTTCCAACATAAATCATACTTATTTTTTTTTAAGATTTTATTTATTTTAAAAAGAGAGAGAGAGAGCATGCATCTGAGGGGAAGGAGCAGAGGGGGACGGGCAAGCAGACTCCATGCTGAGCACAGAGCCTGATGCAGGGCTTGATCCCACAACCCTGAGATCATGACCTGAGCCGAAATCAAGAGTTGGACGCTTAACAGACTGAGCCACCCAGACATCCCCCTACATGAGCTATATTTAAAGGCAACCAAATAGCCTCGGTTGATGAGCAGAAGTAATAAAGATGGAAGGAATGGCATAATTAGAAAACCCCCATTTGGCAACTCCCTAAAAAAATAAGCGATTTAGGCAGCTAGTGTCCACGAAAATGAAACCAACGGCAGATGACAGCTTGATGGGGACTGCAGAGCCGACCATACCCGAACCCACTCTAGAGCCAGGACTACCAAGCAACACCTACATGTCACGTGCCTCCGGCCACGAAGTACACAGCACCACCTGTGAAGCACTCTTGCCAAAAGAATCGAGCCGATCTAATAAGCTACTGGAGCTAGCTTTCAGCTTACAGGAAATACAGAAAATAGAAGGCAATTCAAATGATCTCAGGAAGAAGCGAACAGAAACATCCAGAACGTGGAACATTCTGCAATGACTGACCCAGTTTCTTCACGAAGTCAATTACCTGTGTGGGGGGAGGGGAGGTGAAGGGCAGGGTCACCTGTTCTCAGTTAAAAGAGACATTACTGCCAACTACAATATGAGAACGATATTTGGATCCTGATTCAAACCAACCGAAAGTAAATGTACGTTTTTAAGTTAATCAGAAAAAAACTGTAGACTCAGAATTACAATAAGCATCATCATTAGATATTAAACTAAGAATCATCGTCTTCATTGGTTGGGGTAGAGGTGATGGTTGTGTAAGAAAACACCTGTCGTTTTTAGAGATGCCTATAGGGCTGAAACCCTATAAGGGGCTTGCTAATTGCTTTAAAATATTTTGGCACACACAGAGAGGGGATGGACGAGGCCGGGAGAGCAGAATGTTGCAAAAGAATGAACGTGGGTGATGCACACGTATGGGGAACAATTAGCCCACTTTTGGGCATGACTCAATATTTTTATAATAAATGCAATTCCATTTCAGAGCCTTCATTCATGGAGCATCTGTTAAGAACCAACCACCGTCTTAAGGGTGTCACAGACATTTCTCACAACTGCCTTATGCAGTAGGTACTACTCTGACCCCCACTTTTATAGGTAAGGAAACTAATGACATCCCACCCAATTTGGGGTGGAGCCAACAGGTCAGCCAGTCAGCCTTCCTCTCAACAAAGCCTCAGAGGCCAAGTGAAGGAGAGATTTCTACCTTTTCTGTTTCACAAACCATTTTCACACATGCTCGCAAGCAGTCCCCCCAAACCGGTGATGTGGTCATCATCAGCACCGGGGAGGGTGGAAGGTGCCGGAAGGCAGAAAAGGATCTGATAGGCAGGAGATACAGGGGGAAAGGGAAACAACAGAACCACAGAAAAGCAAGAAGGCGGTGACACATGGAGACAGTCATGGAAAGGGGCTGATGGAACAGACGGGAAAAACAAAGGCAAAGGAGGTGGGGGGTGCTGGAATGGGAAGATGGAGGGCCTCCAGAGCCGGCCCCCTTCCCTTCTGCCCCCACCCCAACACCAGCCGAAAAGGAGAAAGCCAGAGAGCAGGAGGAGAGGCCAGACAGACACTGATCGGGCGGCCATGCCGGACGTAGCTGCACATCTTTGTTTGGCCAGCTGACCACATACTCTTCTCTCCCCATGCCATCCCCCCAGGCAGCTGCTGTTCTGTCCTGTGGCCTTCCAAGTTTAGACTCCGCTTCCCCCGACTGGCTCCGTGCTCACGAAGGGGAAGGAAGGGAAGAGGAAGAAATTATTTATTCATCTAAGCCCCTTTTAAAATTCTTTAAAACTGTTTAATGGCGATAGAATTCACAGGCCATCAGTGCCCCATGAAGCCGCCCTCGGTACAGAGCCCATGTAGCTGGGCCTAGGGCGCGAGGCCACCCTCATGCCAGTAAGGCACTCAGGTCAAGGGCTCCTGGGGCCAGCTACCTGTAAGGTTTGGATCAAAACAATGGGAAAGACATGCCTGGGGGCCTGCATGTGTGTCGGGGGACGACGGACAGGAAAGGTGTGAGGATCAGAAAACAAAACAGGAGAAAGAATCCTCAGGACATCTTACAGACTGGCCCGAGAGCTCAGGGCATAGCAGGTTTGCCACAGTCCTCCAGTATGCCTTAGTAATGAGGAACCACCTGCTCAAATTACAGGTCAAGACCTGCCTTCCTCCCATGCCAGCATTATCTATAACAGCCAAAAAGTGGAAATAATCCAGACGTCTGTTGACAGACACAAGGATACACAAGCCATGGCACAGCCATAGAGTGGAAGACCGCCAAGCATAGACAGGAATGAGCTCCTGGCACATGATGTAACATGGATGACCTTGAAAATGATTTGCAAGGAGCCCCACGCAATGGCCACTTATCATCTGGTTCCATCTAGAAGGAGTGCCCACCACGGGCAAATCTATAGAGGCAGAAATTAGACTGGTGGTCTCTAGGGGTGGGGGGGTAGAGTGTTAATGGGTACGGAGCCTCTTTTGGGGGATGCTGAAAATGTCCTACGATGAGGCTGTGCTGTGGGTTTGCACAAGGCTGTGAACACACTACAAAGTACTGAACCGTATTCGTGACAGGAGGGTGTTTAATGCAGTGTAAAACCGATCTCAGTAAAGCTGCAGATCGCTATTTTAAATTCAACTAAGGAGTACGGTGTTCCTTTTTTCCCTTCCCTCCCAAAGATAAGGCGTTTCTCTCTTATTATGGGGAGAGTTTTATTTTCTATTCTTTAGCACAAAAGCAGGAGCCAAGGGGAGCCTTTATGCAGATGACAGTTAACTAAACGCTGTGAACACAGTGAGAAGCAGCAACAAAACCTGAGAGGAAGGTCAAACTCTTTCCACCACTCTGCTCCCATACCAAATCCCGATGGCCGGACTGAAATATTTCTAGGCAGCCTAAGCGGACCGGCCGCTCCCCATCTGCTTGTCCGGAACCCAGCACCCAACTTTTGACCACTAGACTAAGGGGGTTACCACAGAAGCTGTATCGCCTTAAGAGACGGCTAATTTGTAGACTAGGCAAAAAGTTTACCAAAATCCAAAGACTTCCTGCATCGGTTTTTACTTTACTTGAACACAAAAGAGCATCATGACTTTTTCTAAAAAAAAAATCTTTCCGGTTCTTCCCAGGTGACCCTCTCTACTGTACATTTTAGATTCGTTGTTTTCCTCCCAAGAGCCTTTACAGAATGACCAGAGAAGGAGGAGGACAAATGAGAACAAGTCGCCTCACCAACCTGAGTCTCTGTGTCCTAACCTCTAAATGGCAGGGCCACCCAGACTCACCGCAAAGAATGTTCAGTCTCAGTGGGGATCTGAGTTCCAGGAAACTTTAGTACGACCACAGTTTCTTGAAATTTTAATAAAGTCACATCCTCTAGGGTTAAAATAATTTAAAAACCATGACACAGTTCCTCGGCAAACCTTCTCTGAATAATTGTGGGAGGCAAGTAAGAAGCAAAGGAAGGAAAAAAAAAAAAGCTTCCCATTCTGTTATATTCAGCAAAGGTGATGTCATGTAAAATCCTGGAATTATCGGTTTATCACATTACTATGGGCACATCAACAATGCAGCCAGCTGGCAGGCCAAAGGATAAGTCCTAACCTATTGAGAACAAAATCTTGTTCAGTAAATTCCTGGACAGCAGGAACTGATCCGGGGGCATGAGAAAAAAGAAAAATACGTAGATTCCAGGTCTTACATAACCCAGTGGACAGTCACCTCGGAACACATTGGCAGTTCTATGGAAGGCAGATGAGAACACAATAATCCATTGCTTTGCAGGCCTTGAAACCCCACACTCAAGCAATCCCTGCTCAGTCCTAATTTCTCCAAGTACTAACTGCTGATCATCAGAGAGCAGGCCTATAGGTATATTCACACAGCTGCGTGGGCCAGGACCAGCACTGGGCAGAGCTGGGTACCAGCCGGAGAGAGATGGCTCCTTGACCCCTAGGTACACAACAGGGGAGTCCTGGTGACCTGTTAAGTAAGATGGAAGGGAGCCATGGGGATAAGAGTGATTGACGTGGAGCTGACGATGACTGGGTAGCATGCGAAGACTATAAATTAGCCTGTGAAAAGTGATGAGATCATGTAAGCCAGCCCCACGCTTTGGAAGGAGATGGCCAGCCATGGGGTTGCAGTACGTTATTGAAGACCCATGCCAATTCCTTGTGATCATCGTAAGTACAAGAGCAGTGAGGGAGGCTGGGGACCTCAGATTTGGGTCCAAGTAGAGTGTTTCTTTCTGGTTACCAACTATCCAATCCTTTGATTTTGGCAACCTCCCAACTGCCTTAAAGCCTCGAATCAAACTAATGTGTTTCCCAATAGCTTATGCACAAGACATTACCAGGGATGTAAGGAACCACTCAGTATCTTATTATTACATGTAACCTCCTTCCTCCCCAGCTGAGCTATAAACCACCCAAAGCACTATGCATTTATACACAACGGGAATGCCACCCGAAACCACCACTGAGCTCACGGTGTGTCAAGCGAGAAAGTGGTACTTACCAATCTTCTGATTAAAAATCTTGTCAAAGGTGATTTCATTTCTCTCCTGAAGATACTTCTGCATCACACTCCGGATACTGAAAGAGAAGAGGCACACGTTTTTAGCGGTGACAACTTGCATCGTGAGAAAGCATCCCCAGCATGGACAACACATGGCTGTTTGAACTCAAGGCTGCCCTTCGACCAGAAAGCCCTCATACTGACATCCACGACCGCAAGGAGAGCTGACGGCACAGGGGGCATCATGGCTCCATCTGGGGTCCTCTCCCGGGACTCAGAGCTGACATGACATGTGGACACTTGACCAAAAATAACTTAAGGACTGACTGTGGAAAGTTCGCCCTCAACACCACCATTTGTCAAAATACACATGAGCATGTGCACGCGTGACACATTCTGCTAATCCATTAATGAGCTTCTTTCTAAAACAAAAGCAAATGTTCCCTGGATACATGACTAAGATTTTTTTTTAAAGCCACACTTCTATACATCAACAATAAACAGCAAGAAAACATAATTAGAAGATTTCACTTAAGATAAAATAAGAAACACCAAATGCCTTGAAATAAATCCTTCAAAATATGTGCAAGAACTTTGTAGGGAAAATTACAAAATGTGCTGAGAGACATAACAGAAAATCTTAATAGATGGAAAAGTACACCACAGTTATGAACAGAAAGATGGAATACTGCAAAAATCCAACATCTACCCAAAGTTATCTATAAAATCATTTCAACCCCAACTCCCATCACTATTGCAGACAGTTCTTCATAGAACAAAGAAATGATTACGTCTTTATAAACTGTATGCAGAACAACACGGGATCAAGAATAGCAAAAACATGTACAAAGAAAGAATATCGAGAACAGGGCTTACTCTGAAGCTAAAATGAAGACAGGATAAACAAATTAAACAATGAAATGGAATAGAGAGCACATAAATATGGAACTTCAAGATATAAGGCAGAGAAGGCAGAAAAATGGAGAAACTAGGGATTATTCCACAAGTGAACCAAAAGTGAATATTCAAATGGAAAAAGTAGAAACTCAGTCTCTATCATTCAATGGTGGAAAAAAAAATTGGCAGCAGCACGTCCCCCCTTTAAAAACTTATTAAAACAAAGTAACTGAGGTATAATCTATATAATGAAGTGCATATTTATATGTATTAATAGTTTTTCACATGTAACTACCATCTTAATCAAGATATAAAATATCTTTTAAAGATTTTACTTATTTATTTGAGAGACAGAAAGAGCATGAGCAGGGAGGAGGAGCAGAGACAGAGGGAGAGGGAGAAGCAGACTCCCTGCTGAGCGGGAGCCACGAAGGGCTCCATCCCAGGATCCTGGGATCATGACCTCAGCTGGAGTCAGATACTTAACTGACTGAGCCCCCCAGGTGCCCCAAGATACAGAATATTCCTATCACCCCAAAAGATGCCCCTTTGCAATCAGTCTCCCCATATTCTAGAATCTAGGCAATTACCGATCTCCTTTCTGTTAATGCAGATTACTTACTCCAGGTCTAGAATTTTAGATAAATAACATCACACAATATGTTGTCTTGTGTGTCTGGCTTCTTTCACTTGACATAAGCAAGCTTCCTCCATACTGCTGTGCACATAAGAATTTTAGTTCCCTCTTATTGCCAAGTAGTATGGCATTGTATGAATATTCCACCATTTGTTTGCCCGTTCGTCTGCTGATAGACATTTGGGTCATTTCCAGATTGGGGCTATTATGAATAAGGCCTCCTTAAATATTTGTGCATAAATCTTTTTATGGGCACATGTTTTCATTTCTCATGGGTAAATATCTAGGAGTGAAATTGTTGGTCATATGGCTAATTACATTTAACATTATGAAAAACGGCTGAATTATATTCCAAACTGTGTGATGTTACGTTCCCACCAACAATGTGTGAAATCCCAGTTGCCCCATATCCCTTGTCAATAACTTTGGTTGTCAGTCTTTTCCATTTTAGCCACTCTGTTAGGTAGTGTAGTGGTAGCTTATTTTAATTTCCTTCTCCCTAATGAATGATGTTGTTGAGTATGTTTGGACATTATTGGATTACTGGAGTGCTTACATCTTCTCCTGTAAGATGTGCAGTGAAATCTTTTACCTACCTTTTAATTGAGTTGTCTGCCTTATGACTCAACTGTAAATTTTCTATGTTCTGGAAACAAGTCCAGTGTCGGATTTATGTGATCATAATATTTTCTCCCAGTCCACACCCTGCCTTCATTGTCTTCATGAAGTCCTTCCAAGAGCACAAGTGTCTAGTCAATTAGATCCAATTTATTATTTCTTTGGTGGACCACATTAAGAAATCTTTCACATCTCAAGGTCATAAAGATTTTTAACCTAACATTTTCCTTTAGAAATTTTAAAGTTCTAGCTTTTATGGTTAGGCCTAAGATCCATTTCAGGTTAATTTTTGTGTATGATGCAAAGTAAAAGCTCAAGGTTCTTTTTTCCCCTAGTTATTCCAGCATTCTTTGTTGAGGAAAAAAAAAGTATCCTTTCTCCACTGAATTACTCTGGCACCTTTGTTGATTTAACACTAAATCTGGGTAGGTCTGTCTCTGGGATATCCTGTTCCATTGATCTGTATGTCTACCCTTCCATCAATACTACATTGTCTTGATTGCTAGAGGTTTAGAGTTGTCTTGAAATCCGGTAATCCAACTTTGTTTTACTGCTTTTGTGGGGGTTTTTGTTTGTTTGTTTGTTCATTTTTTGGCTAACCTAGGTTCTCTGCATTTCCATTTAAGTTTTTTCCCCAGAAATTTCTTCCCAGGAAAAGCCTGATGGGGCTCTGATTTGGACTCTGTGCTGAATCTATAAATCAGTTTAGGGGGAATTAACCTCTTAATAAGATGAAGTGTACAATCCATAAATATGACATAATTCTCCATTTACTTAGGTCTTCTTTAATTTCTCTCATTACTATGTTGTAGCTGTCAGTATAGAAGTCTTATCCTTTTCTTGCAATCACTTTCTCTACTTTTGATATCAGGATATGATTCATAAAAGGAGATGGGAATAATTCCTTTCTCCTTTATTTGCTAAAAGAATTGGTGATTGACAGTGTTAATTACTCCTTAAATGTTTGATAGAACTCATCAGTGAAGCCATGTGAGTAGAATTTTCTTTGTGGGAAGGTTTGAAATTATACATTCCACTTCTTTCACAGATGTAAGACTACTTACATTTTCTGTTTCTTCTTGTATTAGCTTAGATAACTTGTGTCTTTTAAGTAATTTGTCCATGCCATCCAATCTGCCTAATGGTACTCAAAATAATGATTTTGAGTAAGAGATGCCAGATCAAGAGAAAGACAGACAGAGACAGAGAGAACACAGTGTTTGATTATGAAGAGGCAGGAGCAAATGCTGAGGGGATGATGTATATGGTAAAATAATATACATACACACATATATATTTGGTTTCTGTCTCAGTTCTTGGCACAGAGCTCCTAAAAATCCTTGGAATTTCTTAATAATAGAAATATCTTATTCATAATAAGCCCTTTTCAACCCTCCCTGAGTTAATGCTAATGGAGATAACTCTACTAAGAGTTACTACTCTACTAAGGCCGGTAGACAGCTTCAGGATGGAGCTAGTTGCCAGAGAAACCAACCATGTGATTAGAGGGTTGGAAATATTCGCCCTACCACTTGACACCTGAAAGACTAGAGATTGAATTCAACTACCAATGACCATGATTTAATGAATCATGCCTACATAATGAAATTTGGATAAAAGTTCTAGAACGATGAGGTCTAGAGAGCTTCCAGGCTGGTGAACCCATAGATGTGCTGGGACAGAGGTGCTCCTGGGAAGCCTTCCACTCCACCCCTTCCCAAGACCTTGCCCTACGTAACAGGCCCTTTGAAGTTCCTGATTTCTATCCTTACAATAAAATGAACCATAAGTATAGCACCTTCCTGTGTTCTGGGAGTTGGTCCAGTGAACTATCAAACATAAGAGGAGGGTCACAGGAACCCTCAAATTTGCAGCCAGACAGACAGTGATACAGGTAGGACCCCATTTGCAGCTGGTATCTGAAGTGGGGCAGTCTTGTGGGACTGAGCCCTTAACCTGGGAGTCTGTGCCAACTCTAGGTGGTTCACATTGGAACTGAATCACACTGCAGGACACCCAGTTGGTGTCAGAGAACTGAGAATTATTGGACAGTGACACAATGCATGTGTTTGTTATCTTAATTTTGGTAACGACTTCACAGGTACAGACAAAATTTGCCAACTGGACACCTGAAATATGTGGTTTGTTTTGTGTGAATTATACTCAAAAAAGTTGGGTTTTCTAAAATTACATCACAAGGAGGTGGTCTGCAAAACCTTGAGTGTTGGGAATTCTCTACAACACTTGACCCTATTTCTTTAGCAAAAAAAAAAAAAAAAAAAAAATTCAAGAAGGAAAAATGATGGCTGGGAACCTATAGTTCAAATAAATAAATAAATAGCAGGCATAATGGATGGATTTTCATTTAAAACTCAATTCAAATTTTTAAAAAACTTATAAAAATTTGAAGAAATGTGAATATAGACCGAATATCTGGTGTTGAGTACTACTTTTTTAGCAATGACCATGTATTACATTATATTTTTATATTTTAAGAGTCCTTATCTTTCAGTGCTACATATAGAAATTTGACAGATGAAATGATATATTATGTCTACTTCTGCTTCAAAATAATCTAAAGGGACTTAGGCAGTATGGATGAAACAAGATTGGCTATGTGTTTGTCCCACATAAAGCTGAATAATGGCTATATCAGTTTCATTATTCTATTCTCTCTGTACATGGTTAAATTTTTCATTAAAGAAAGTTTTTTTTAAAAAAATCAAATTCTGGACTCCAGACTCGTGAACCATTTCTTTACATACCTCCTCATCAAAATAAGGCCGACATACTATATATAAAACCCTATATACTGATTGGAGGCCTAATGAATTTTTTAAAAAATTTAATGCCAAATGTTTGGAGATATATCAACTCTACCTGTCATGACCTATGGGGTTCTGCCATATAAATACACGGTAAGTATAAATTTAAGTTTTTTTTCTGCTACTAACGTTCTTGAAAGATCTACTCTCTACTGGCCAACGACTAGGTAGGTTAAGTCGTACTTGAACATCTTACTAGCAGAGAAACTACATAATATTTATGACCTAGTTAGCCAATTCCCATTCTTAAAAGCCTCTATACTCTCTATGAGGTTTAAGTCTGTTTTATCCTGATGTCTAAAACAAAATGCATTTAAACAAATATCTCTAATGATATGTGACATACGTATCACCTAAAAAAAAAAAAAATGAGGATGATAAGGTAGTTGTGAAGATAAGGCAAGATAAGAGACTGCTTTGTAAGAAGTCGGGTACTAAGAGTGACTACCGTTGCTGACCACCAAGAACCCAAAAGGCAGATTTTTTAAAAGATGAGATGACTAAGCAGTCATACAAAGATTCAATTCCCCCAAAAGGAAATTGCTTTCTTTTATATGTAGTTACTAAATATTTTCCACTAACTGCTCATTAAACACCCAAAATAGAGCTACATTATCCAAAGTCACAATAAAAACTCCACCACTAGATTTAAAACCACTGAATTCTGCCAGACAGAGGCTGAAGAGGTCTGTAAAAGTATCTGGTATAGTTTAATGTCGATTCTTCTCAAGGTTCCTCGGTTCACCAGATCTTTGGCAGGGAAGTCTTGCATGTAATTTGCATAATATTAAACATTCCAGCATGAGGTAATCTACATTTAGACAATCACAACCCAATTAAGCTAAATGTGAATTTAAATTCCTTTGTGTTTTTTCCTACAATATTTTGACAATCCATAGCAGCTTTTTAATGCCTTTTTCTTCGCAATATATTACCTGATATTAAAGTGACACTAACACATAACTTGAATTTCACCGGTCAGAAAAAAAAAAACCATCAACTTAACAAAAGTTGTCCCTGAAGAGATACAATTATAAGGATGAACACATTTACAGGGTCAGCAGCTTACCTAATCACAGCTACTAAAACCTCAGGATTTAAACCATCCCTTCAAATCAGTTAACAATGATCATGTTGGAATCCATTCACCTCCATTCTCCAGAATACTTCTGAATCAGCAACGGCACAGGGGGCAGCGTCATTCTATGGCTAAGCATGGGAGAAGGGACAGAGACCAGGAGAGTCTCCAGCAGGGGTTAGAGCATCATCCTTGTTTCCAAGTGCAATTTTCCATGCCATTATCTAATTTACAAGATTCCAAGGGCCTCTCATTTTGCCCGCCATCCAAACTCCTTAGCGTGTAACAGACAGCATTTCCAAAGGGGCCCTGACCCACCTCATCAACCACATCTGGCCACTGTCTTTCTCACGGAGCAGCCATGCTTGATTCTTGTCACCACTCAATAATTCTGTAAATGCTATTCCTCCTGCTGCCTCCTTTTTACCTGCAAACCTCCTGCCTATCCTCTAGGATCCAGGTCGGGTCACAGACACTGAGACGCCTTCCCCAACTCTTTGTCAACTCTTGCAGAGGTAAGTCACTTGGATTTCCCCTGCATGTCCTGTGGCATGTGGCATGTGTCCTGTGGTATGTCCTTCATGTCCTGCTGTACCACTTGCCCCAGCGTCTGATCAATGTCTATGTATCTCCATGCTCTTGGGGAGGAAAAGCAGTGCATTCATCTGTTCGTGTAATCATTCATTCATTCATTCATTCAAAAGGCATGAATCGAATCCTTTCTGTGAGACAGCCGGCCACTGTGGGTGACACCAGGGATACACACAGTGAATCCTCCCTCGTCTCTGCCCTAGAGGAGCCCTTGTCTACAGGGGCGACAGAGGAGTAAACAGGGAGCCCCGAGCCAATGTGGCAAGTAAGCTTCAACGGGGCTGCAGAACCTAGCCAACTGAAGCACAGAACCTCAGGGACCACTGGCAAAGACGAAATGAGAGAGGGAGCAGTGGGACCACTCGAGAAGGATCTTTTAAGTCATGCCAGCCATCACCAAATAATTGAACCAAACGGACAGAGGACAGCAGCAGTTACACACACACACACACACACACACACACACACACACACACACACACACACA